>JAULKR010233968.1:0-14239 GCA_032356305.1 Prasiola linearis | reverse complement strand
ACCCGATGGCAGGAGTGATGAGTCTAATTAGATGTTCGATGCGCTCAGCCAGATTCTCTGGTTGCATGCGTGCTGAGACAACAACACAGGCAATTCCATTCAAACCTGACCTGCCGCATGGCTCGACTTGCTTTGCTTCTCTTAGCATGGTTTGCGAGGAGATTTATGTAATGCCCAGAACTGGTCTGTCATGTCGGTCAATGGTGTGTGGGAGCAGCAAAAGGGCACAGAGCATATGCAACTGTTGAGTCCTCAAAGGGAGTACTATACCATGAGCTTCGAGGAATTTTAGGATGCTATAGTCAGCGAAAAAAAAGGTAATTTGGTTTCCTGCAGAGGCTGGCTTTTCAACGGGCAAGCATTATCGAGTTGTAGCCAAGGTCCCTCCTTCCCCTCTTTTTCCTCTACAACACACATACATTGTATTGCACTATGTCAAATGTCGGCTTACTGTCTGGGGAGATGAGGACACTTTCCCCAAAAGATCGAAGATGATTATAATTTTGCGAACTAGTCCTTCGGGACCAAGCCAGTATATCTGATCCCAGACAGTTGTAATGTTTTTTGTATGGTGTAATATCTGGTGATAATGCATGATTCACAAAACAAAAACATAAATCGCCAATGACGACATACATTGGATCGACTATCCTAAATGGATCCCTTTGAGGGCCACTGAGGAATCTACAATTTAACTCTCTTTCGGAGGCACTCATTGGTTTCTTGCGATTGTGGCAGGTTTTCTTTGGGCCGTGTGAGAATCTAGCCGCTGAACGTTCTCTCACACGCCATCAAACGAATGAATGCGCTGGGCTTGATTTCAGGCATGGTTCTTCGAAGTGCCCCCAAAGTCCCCATCCTGAGCAAATGCCACCTTGTCGACAACACCTTACGTAATTTGCCATGGCCAGTGGATGTGTCAAGTGATGACAAAAAACGAAATTAGATGACGAAACCGAATGGAATCTGTCGACGTTCTGTCAGCAGTGACCTTACATTGACGAATCAACGAGGCATTTGTCTTATGACACATCCTACTGCTCCCTACGCAAATTACCCCCAAATGTTTGCGTGTCATTTACCTCGATGAAGATAGACAATCATCAACCAATCTTCCTGAAGCGCAAATCTGATGTGCGGTTATCTAAGGGTCTGAGAGGTTGGATTTGGTTACATTACGCTTGTTTCGCATTACCCTGCTGTTGTGCTGTAGTGTCGTAGTGCCAGCTGCTTAGGGATACTGGCTCTAAATGCTTTTGTCCCAATGCGATGCTCAAGGCATATCTGTGCACAAATTGAGTAAGGGACAGGTGGGCATGGCACTTCTCAGGCAACAGGGAGACTGACCTCTCTCATTGTCTGCTGAGTTGCTGCCTAATCTCCTGGCCTTCCACCGGAAGCTGAGTGACCATGTTGCTGGGTTGCAGGGATTGGTTATCGCACTCACACATGGGAAAATAAGTGTAGTCCTCGGAGTGAATTGAGGAGCAAGATTGCTCTAGCAGGATATGTACATCTACAAGCAGACGATATCGTATTCCGGAGTTATGAGAGGGATTTCCGTTATACTGCTGAATATTGTACTTTTGAATGCGAATGTTATATTGCAAGCAAGCAATTTGGTAAATTTCACAAACACGATAGAATTGAAACAATTACCCTAAATCTTCCTAAATTGTTTATTATAAAATAAATGGGCATGGTATCCTTTGTAAACCTGCTACTTGTGAGCATGCCGCATTCTAAGCTTACACATCATAATGCTTGCACAACTGAATCATTATTTTAAAGCACGTGTTGCACTCATTGTGAAGTATACGGAATCATCTAGTATAATACTGAATCAATATTGTATGGAAGGGCAAGTCTGATGTAATGCCACGAAAAGTAAAGTTACAACGTCACAGTCCTATCTTGCCGCGTCAGATATACCTTGATTCACTGCTCTTGCTAGCCTTCTTGCAGTTGAAATTCTAAAGCAGGGTGATGCTCACCAAGTGATTACCTGACTTTATTTTTACCTGCGCAAGCTTATATATATTCAAACTCACTTTGCAGCCACAATAGTACTTCCATCCAGGGTGGCGTACGGGTAAATTGTCGAAGGAATGGCGTATCTCATTGCGAATGGGAAGCTCGTATCTTATTCGGGCCCGCGTTTAACAACGTCGAAAATTAATTGAGCTTTGAATGTTTGTCCTAGTCCTGCAGCCGCACATGTAAAGTTTCAGAGTATCGTTGTGCATGCTATTGATCAGACAGTTGTATGTTGTCATGATTTGCTCGTGAAAACGATGAAGGGCGAGCTCCCTCCTACAGATACAGCAGGGTGGGATGACGTTGAGGCAAGTACCTTGAGATTTACCGTCGGAGATACTTTGACCGACGTCCAAATTTCGGTCGCGAAGCCTGTTTGCTCTGCGCAGAGCGACTGGGCTGACGAGGAGTGGTTATCATCCCCGCCACAGCGTCACAAACACGTTCAAGCAGCTGGGCACACTTCACCTGTGGTCAAGCCAGCCAAGATCTTTCCATCAAACAATGTCGTCTCGCCTGCAGAGGATGTAAAGGTAACCAATATGGAATCTATTTCCTGTGCTGATATCAATACGGTTCCATCTGCTCCACATCAGCCTCTCAAGCACAATATGAATATCTTAAGATGAATTTATTATAATGTGCAGATTGGAAGAAGTGAGCTTCAAGCTACCACGGGTGGCTTTGGGAATGCAATGAACACACAGACCCACCTGCCGCGAAAGCTTCCCTTCGTCAACCTGGTGCGTTAATCATCTGCTCATTCTATTATTCGCAGGGAAGGTTACAATCTATCACGAAAACCGGAATCAATTTGCACTAGATTGCATAGTGCAATGACTCGATCTCCATCGTTGTCAATTTGTGATGCAGATAGTGAAGATTTCTGTGATGGTGCTGCTCGGATGTACGATCGTCGTTTTGCTTTCGAGACAAACAAAGAAATCTGTGCATGCACATGAGGACGTCGTAAAGTTCGCAAACGCTTCTCAAACATCCAAATCCTCGACGCCTAGCGTTGTGGTCGGCCACAGCAGGCTTGATGGTGATGCTGGTCCTGACAGACAGTCTCACCAGTCACAAGCCAACGACGCAGCAATCAGCGAAGGTAGCACACACAGCCATGCCATTACCAGCGGCATCGGCGTGCCACAACTGCAGGCCTCTGCAGACCACCTTGAACGCGTTGTGGCAGACAGAACAAAGTCATCTGACAGTGGGTCATCCCTTGAGGGCCACGTGGTCCCTGGCGAATCATCACAGCAGCATGCCGTGCAGCAGACACAAATGCGGCAGTCAGTGAAACAACAGCAGCAGCGGCAGCAGCAGCAGCAGCAGCAGGTAAAGCAACAGCAGGAACAGCAGCAGGTAAAGCAACAGCAGGAACAGCAGCAGCAGCAGGAACAGGACACGGCAGCTGATGGGCCGATTGACCCAGAAACGGTACAGCATGCAAAGGTGTTCAGCCCTGGCGAACTGCATGAGAAGGCCAGAAGAGGCAGTGCAGGAGCTAACCTGCGCGGAAACAGTGCCAGCAATGGTGCAGTGCTGATAAAGGACGTCAAGGAGGCAGCAAGGTATGTGCTCGTAATGCAACCACTTGAGCACTTCTCCATTAGCCCTCTCGCTACAAAATTCGCATCAGCTGCTGCACTTCAGAGTATGGGGATCTTTTCCCATCCGATTTGACCAGTGCAGATCGCCGACTATCACACTGCTACTTTCAGCACAGGAGTAGCAATCTGCGGTTCGAAAACGATATGTTGCTTTCTGTACGTAAGCCGTGCCTAAGTGTCTTATTTGTAATGGTGTCGTCGAGCACATTTCAAGCCAGTAAAGCCACTGGAAGACATGAGGGAGTCTTGTTGGTCAATTATAAACAGTGCATCAGCCATCATTTTCATGTGGCCATCTGCGAATCGATTTCATGTTCGGCAATGCGAGAAGGTCAACGTAGTGCCAAGAGCGTCTTTGTTTCCTTGACGGGATTCATACAGCTGCTGTTTGCCCCTTGCCACGATGTTCGAGGGCCCCATCATGACCAAGGGGGCATTGCTGAGCAGCGGGGGAACGAACGTCAAGAGGGGCAGCGATGTTGTCAGGAGCAAAAGGAGTCAGCCGCCAATCTCGCTGCATCAGAGCAGCGGCGCTGTGGAGAACGATACAGGCAGCTCCGACATGACACTTTCCCACGGCCAAAAAGCTGTTAATGGCGAAGTCCGTCAGGGGGGCTCAGACCCTTCAGCGTCTACAGCGTCAAGCAGCAAAGTCGTCAACCAACGAGTGTTTGGCAGCAGTGGTTCTGCTGAAGGCAGCTTGCCACAGTTGCCTCGATCTCGAAAGGCAAGCTCACTGTTGCACCAATGCCTCTGAATTGTGAATATACTGCTACTTGCTGGAAGTTAGAGACAAGAACAGGAACAGGAATCATAAAGCAGGTTCGGCAATAACCAGTACAACATGCTGTTACTGGTTGCCGTCGAAATATCATACGGCACAAACCTTGACAACTGATATCGCTGCAACGGTAATGATTCAGGATCGATGCCTACATGGAGCTGCAGATGCAAGACCCTGACGACTCTTCCTTGCTTCAATGTCCGTTCTTTTCGGTCACTTATTGCACTCATTTGCAATGCATCAATTGAACGATCAAGGGGCACAGCCTATGGGCGGCGATCTACAAGCCTCTTTCAGATTGAGCAGTGACTGACCTCTTCGACAACCTCTGCTCAGGCTCCATCTCCATCGAGGGAACCTCTAAGAAATCGGATATGTGAAGTGGAGTGGCAGAGTCCGTTGGTGCTGCATGTTGCAGGGTAAGAATGGTGATGCAGATGCCCTCGGGAGCAACAAGGTTGCGCGGACGAGTGGAGTCGGAAATAGTGACACTGAGGCCGGTGGGGGACTCGACCATGACTCATCAGGAGATCTTCGCAGCGACACTGGTGCAGCTGTTGACAGGAGAGGTCACAGCCGCGTCGTCATTGATGGCAACCTCAACAGTGGCGAACACACGGCAGGCAGGTGCACTGCCTTTGCACCCCCCGCCCCGCCCCCCTCCACACACACACATACACACACGCAATCCGAGATTCTATTATTTGGCAGTTGCATCTTCTGTGCCCATCCGATGCGCAAATTCATTCTCGCCCGGTATAATACCTTGTGTTCAGTTGTAGCCACGAGCCCCGAGCCTCTTGCCACAATCGTTGTCTAAGTACTTCCTTTGCCTGTGCTACTCGTGGCAGGGACGACAGAGACAGTCAGACGACTGAAGGAGAAACCTCAGAGTCTCGTTCTGGCGATCCTGCTAACATTCCGTCCCCGACTGCTGGTGCAGTACAACAAAAGGCAGCAGAGCAACAGGTACATCGCTTCACCAATCCACGCTCTCCAATCCGTGATCCGACTTCCCAAACCGCAACAGCAGACTTGTGAAGGTGATATGTCAAATGCTGTTCGAGAATCCCCATCCTCAGTCTGCCCTTTCGTCCTGTTCGTTCCAGGAGGGGTGCCCAGGGGGGGGAAGGGCAGTGACGTGGATAGTGAAACTCGATGTCAATTCACCTGGCAGGTCATCTCTGGTGGCAATCGGGACACTGCAGCTGTTGGTGCTAATTCTCAGACAAGAGACCAAAGCCAAGGCCAAAGCCAAAACCAAGGCCAAACTCAAGGCCAAGGCCAAAGCGAAGGCTACGGCGAAGGCCAAAGCCAAAGTCAAGGTCAAAGGCAGCAAGAGGGAGCTCTTTCAGGGCCAGCCTCTGCTACTTCACCGGTCAATAGCTCCCAACCCGTCAAGGCATTGGGCTCAGAGGTTGTTGGTGTCCAGGCGAGTCTCTCCTGCTCTCCTTACCCCCTTTCGGCTGCATGACCATCATTTCCACATCTGGCAACGGACTCTTTGGGCAAATGCAGCAGATAGACATGTCTAATCCACTGCCAGGCGTCCCTGCCGGCAGAGGCACCATCCAGAAAGCCATAGCAAGACTTTCTCGTCTGTACGGCTGGCATGAGTGTTCGACGGGCCGTGCTTTTCTTTGCAGTACATGCTCCTTGCGAGCAGTGGCTTCGCTGTTGTGCATGTCAGATGGTGAAGGTGAACGACTGGTCGAATCGGATCGTGGGTGTTCACGATCGTACTGGTCACGAACCACAAATGATCGTGACTGGATGCCGGAGCATTGTCTGCTAATACGGAGACGAGTGTCATTAGTCTGACCCACTCGTGTCAATGCACCCTGTAGTGATGATGGCATCCCTGAAATGCCTCGTCTACTCCCTTGATTGTGGTAATTCATGTCTTTGCTGTACACCCCGAAGTTCACAGATCCGACTGCGACCTCCGGCAATGGATAATGGTGGCGTTTACGTAATTGATGTGCTTTTAGGAGTCTCAGGTATTGTGCCGTATGATCATATCAACTCCAAAGCTTAAGAGAAGCCTGTGAGACTTTTGACACCTTCCTCTCCCTTGGCGATTCTGGCAGGCCGTCGAAGCAGGCGAACGAGGTAATGACAGCGATGACGTGGCATCGAGTTCACTAGGCGACAGCCTGGCAGCACACTCCAGTGCGGAAGCTACAGGTGCTCCCCGATGATGATGATGATGATGATGATGATGATGGTGATGATGTGGCGCCCGTGAGCAGCTGGGAAACCGCTGCGATCATGACTCAACATTGTCAGATGCTTCCTGCACTCAACCTGCGCCCTGATACTTATCTTTTTGGCTAAGGAGCATCAATTTGCGAAGGTAAGAGAATTTAAACATGCAAAAAAGGATCAAAATCAAAGATGTTGATGAAGGCAAAAGAGACTTGGTTATTCTATTGGAAGTTGAACGAGAAATATAATTCATTTGGCTCGGCTAGCTGGCTTATAGACTTGTCATTATGAATGGTCATTGGCGATGATGATGGCGATGATGATGATGCTTCAGAAATGTTGATGAGTGCACTGCAGGTGCAGCAGATCGCATGTCAGGTGGTGTCACAGAGTCGAGCTACAAGGCTACACTTGCTGATGAGCCATCTCAGCGAGACGAAAGTGACTATATTGCCAGTGAAGCAGCTGCTCCGAACAGATCCAATGGCAGTGGCAGTGGCAGCGGCAGCAGCACTAGCAGCAGCAACGGCCATGGCCAGGGCAGTGGCAGTGACAGCAGCAGGATTGGTGGCATTGGCAGTGACAACATTGTCAGCACAGGGGTTGACCTGTCAAGGGTGGTGATCAACAGAGGTGGTGGCTCTGACGGGACTGAAGCTGCTGCTGCTGCTGCTCCCAGTGGGGCCTCTGAGATTGCCATCGGTCGAGCTGCTGGTGCAGCCAAAGCCTACCCAGCTGCTGTGGGTGACGTTGCTTCAGCTGATGCTGATGCTGATGCGGATACGGATGCTGATGCTGATGCTGATGCTGATGCTGATGCTGATGCTGATGCTAATGCTGATGCTGGTAACGGAGTCTCAATGCAAACAAGGTCCAGCGCAGCCAAAGCTTTGACTCAAAGATAGCATCCAGCCCATAAGGACGTAATGGGGCCAAAAGGTACAAGCTATAATCAATTGAACATTCAATGCCATTAATGCTTTTGGATGTGTGAAAAGGAAACAACCCCTCATGTGTCAATGACACTTTGTCAAAGTTGCATACCTCGGTGTCGCAGGTCAGACAGCAGCGGAGGAGCCCCTCGTCCCCGTCTCTGTGTTCTGATGTCAGACAGGGGGCTAAATCGATCAGCAGAGCCTCCTCAAACGGCGGGCAACCAAGTGGCGATGTAGCCAGCAACAGTGCTCAGACGCTTGTATCCTCTTGGTACACTGCAGGAGACAGTGCCACGACATCAGTCATCGCCTCTCGCCATCCGAGCGAAGGTCGACAGCTCGATCGAGAGTCCCGATCGTTTGTTACTTTCCCAACCAGAGCTTGAAAGCAGGGTGCTGATAGTCGCGCTGCATCAAAATAGCAGCACAAGCACGACTTAGACTGTACATTCAAATACAAGGCAGATATAACTAAGTGGGCTCGGGCACCTGACAGAATTGATGACCGTTTCAGGATTGCTGCGTCTGCCAAAACAGAGAGAGCGCAGAGGGGACAGATGCAAGTTGAAGTACACTCATACCAGCGTATTCCAGTGATCTCAAGCAGCTCACTTTTTTGCGGGAATCCAGCCAGGCTCAGATGACGCTCTCTACGTCTTGTGCTGAGATCCGCAATTCCTAATCAAGAACGTTCCATCTTCCAGCAATATATTCCAGCCTGTTCCTACAGCTTTGCAGTGGCAGCTTTGCAGCTTCTGTCGCTCACACATCTCATGCTTCCAAGAGCAATTTGCAGTGCTCTCAACCGACCGAATCAAATTAAGCTTTGGGTGTTTTCAAGTTTCGGGGAAACATTTCCTGTAGATGCCCCCAATTGACTGCTCGACATCTTGGAATCGTAAGCAAAACGAAGGCGGATTAGCACTTTGCTCCTAAATGTAGACTTTGATTTTTTTTAGAATTTATCAAGGCGAAGTGCTTGAGGTATTGGTCCGATACGAATTACCAAATTGCCGTCATTATAGACGATAAAAGCCTAAGCATATCGTGAAAAGGGAGCTAGCTGTGGAAGTTCATGGCTGGGACCTTGAGTAGGAGTTCAAGGCTGGTTACCCACCGGTGGTTGTGTGAAAATATACAACACTATATTCAGCGACTCATTCTCTCTTGGGATGTACAAGTATCAATACTACCAGATCGGAGTGGCTTTTCAGCTGATGTTGTGACAATGTGCATCTCAACAAGTTGAGAAGGCGTACACGACTCTATGGTCTTGCAGCTTATTTCCAAAAATCAGGAATTGCGGCTTGCAACAACGGTTCAGAACATAATATTGTAATATTTAAACTTCCATACTGTTGACATTTTCGCTCAATGGGAAAACAGGACACCGTGTTGTGACGAGGACATATCCGAGGAAGCTAAAACGACTCGTCGAGCACTTCTAAGCTCACAGCGCGTATACGTACGAACATCAAACACTTGACAGCTCTGAATTTGCTCAACCATTTCTACTATAAGCCGACTTGATTTCTGTAAGAATGCATTCATCGGGTCTAGCACCACCTCGAAGCATTTGAACTTGCACAAATGTCGATGAGCGCACATTGACACGTTACAAAGACCGCGAATCCGGAAGCCGGAAGAAAATTCATGGTACCAAGAACTTGAAAATGTAGGTAAATGCAGTCGAGAAAAAGTTGCGACTTTCGAAAGGCCCCATCCTCGCCCTATCAAATTTTAGATTGAGCTTAAATCTAAAGGTTTTTTTAACCCACCCGCACCAAAGTCTGGCACAACCAATTAAAAAAATCTTTGAAATAAACTTTTCAAGAATTTTATTGATTCTGCCAGGCAATGGATACTGGATTCAAGAGGTGGAGGCGAGGTCCCCGACCATTGCCAGGCGTTGCTCTCAGGTCGCTCGCTCAGCCGCCATCTCGATGTACACCAAAGCAAAATTCCGGACAAGGTGAGGCAGAGGTGGCTGCGTCTTGTACATCGCTACAAGCGCATCCAAAGGCAGTGCCATGTGCTTATGCCCGCTCACTTATTTGTTAATGTGCGAAAGTATTCTCAAAACCTGCGAATAAATGCGAGAGCGCAGGCGTAGTGTTGAGTGCACTTTCAAGTCTGAGTCGTATTTATGGTACAGCCCCCGCTTTGTTTGACTTTGGTTTGTTCCCTCCCTCTCTGAGATCTGATACAAGAGGGAGATGATTTCGTGGGTGTAAATTATGGAAGCCGTGATGGGATTTGTCCATATTAAGGACACACCAAGAAAGTTAATACTAGTTGATACTCACTAGGACCTATGTGTGTGTAGCAGTCCTATCATGTTTACCAGGTCCAGACCTGCTTCAAAGTAAATTAAAGGGGTGACATCATGTCAGCCACATTATTACAACATCGAAGGAGTCGTGAGAACCGAAGCTAAGACGGGACCTACCTTGAACCTGAAGGGAAACACACCCAACATGAGACTTTTTATCCTTTCGTCAAACTTGAAATGACAAGCCACAGGTCAGCTGCAATGGTCATCGTGACTCTTGCAATATCTAGCAAAGATATATGATATTTCAAAGAACCTTGTGTTCGGTTGCCGCAGCCGGCAGTAATATAGCATCATCCAGCACTTTGTCTTGGACCTCATCTCTTGATATGTGATTGCCACAATGCATCATGTACTTTTGGCGCGGTCAACTCTCAAGGGGCCGTTTGGCGCGAAGGGGCCTTATTCACCGCGCCTTATTCGAGGGGCCCTATTCATTTGGCACCCCATGACTTTTGAACGCGAGTCAACCTCAAAATTGTTCACTCCACTCTCTTTCTTCGTTCGTAGGCACTATAGGCAAGACTGAGCCAGCTCCGTGGCGGCTAATGTAAGTATACGACTCTGATTGGCCGTGTTAGACGTCCCAATACTGATCACGTGTTTGTATGGTGCACACGTCATTCGATTCTGATCACGTGATCACATGCTCGTTCTGATTAATAGACATTGTGCGACTGACTTCAAATGCGGAATGAGCAATTTAGTGGTGTAAGGTTATTCAATGAACTTTACAAGTGTAATATAGCTGCTTCGCTCATGTCAAAGAAGGAACTTGGTCATGTTACGCAAGAAATGACGTAATCATAACAAGGCGCGCGCCTTAAGGGGCCTTAAGGCCTTTTGACGCGGCGCGGCGCGGCGCGGAAGAAAAATTATTTGGCCCCCAACTCTGGTCCTCACCTCAGTCTCCACCTCAGAGGATTCTTAGATGAGTTGCTCTGCGTGACGCTCACTCATTTATCGAGGCTCAAATCTATGCTCCACTTAAGATTGCTTATTATTGCAGCCTTTGACTTCGCGAATAAAATGAGTGGCTCAACAGTTCAAAGTGGAAGTAAACGAAAAGGAAACTTTGCAACCGTTTGCAGAGGAAGTGCACCGCTGAGCAAAACTTTCAAAGAAATGCAAGGCGAGGAGCAGCAACGATACAAGTTCTCTCCGATACAGAATGAGGCTGACAAAGACGAGACCGACCATATTCGTGCAAATCCCAGGATGGCACTCGACGTGGCGCAACGCGCGAGATTACTACAGTGCCTTGCCAGCAAGATGCGAGACAGCACCAGCGAAGCTGCGTTCAATAGCGATCTGAGCGCGTTGATCAATGCTGTAATCCAATGCGACGTGACAAATGCTGTGGAACCAGAAATCTATCAGCTTCAGCACGCCCCGGGCTCCCAACAAGTTGCTAATGAGGAGTCGGCAGTGTCGCCTCGTTCATCACAGGATTTGTCGGGATTCTTTGCCGAAGACGAGCCTACCCCAAAGAGCGGAGGCAATGACTCTCTCAGGCTCGACAACCTTGTAGAGCAGCAGCGATCGCAGGTGGAGAGTCGTTGATGAAGAATGCAACCGGCTGTATATACATAAGCTTACCATCTGCATTTGATGAGATTAATTTTACTGCGCTTCAATATGTGACCTAAAATTGACTCATTGTGTGCAAACGCATGTACCGAACACGGACCGATATGTCATTCCGGACATGTCCCTCATGTGTAAAGAGAAAGTGCCGAAAGGACAGACCCCGAAGCATCACCCATCTACACTTTTTACGTAAGTGTGGCCGCACACTCGCACAGACATATGCTCCACGTTTGAAAATCTTCTACATGTGACATGTCCAGGGGGCGCATCTAAGCTGGCATGTCGCTTGAGCGTCTGTTATTTGGCCAGTTGGATTCTACAAGTCAAAGCTTCCACCTTGTGAGTCAGACAGGATTGAGATTTATCCACCCGAATTGTTGCTGCTTGTTGGGATATCCAGGCTGGTCCCAATTGAAGGGAAGCTTGAGAACCTGGAGTTATGTCACTTTCGCCAAAGCCTTATCCATGGCTCCATCGCTGCGCTTGAAAATGGCTACTTCGGCTTCCGACACCATACAAGATCGCTGCTCATCAATGCGCACTCGATGGTATGCAGCTTTTGTGTCTGTTTTCTTTTGGCTGTGTAGTAAAATGTCGTTGTGTAGTCAACCTTCCTGTCATTCATCCCTTTGAGGTGGCTGAGGTGTGGTTGTGACTTTAAACCCGTCGTGAATGCTATGAATGATGTGCTCTTCATTGTGCTTTGCATGCATTAGTCATGGCTCTCCATCCCATGAAGTCGCTCACTACACCATGTGCTTTCTCGCTTAACACATCACCCCAGCTGACATAATGGCTCTGAGGGTATCAGCCTGCCACAGCCATTTGCCTCATTGTAGTAGCAAGAGATCATATGCTTCAGGACGTGTAGTGTCCGATCATGCAATCTCAAAAGCAATCTCAAGCTGCAATTTTCTGATCATGTACTCTGAATGCTGACCATACCCCTGAGTTATGTATGAATTGTGTGACGTCCGTTTCCAAATCTGAAGGTTTGTAATGTATAGTCGACGTTCGTGAGTCAATCGTGATATAATTTCAATACAGCGCCTTGACAAACTTCTGAAAAACACAGCTTCTGTCGACTCAGATCATTGTGGAATATGAGCTGAAGGCCGGCTACATCCAGGACCTCAAGAACCAAGGTATCACAGTTGATGCAGTACCACCAGAGGAGATAGCTGTGTGCTTCAAGATTCTCTACGCTGGTATGCTTCCGGCAACAGATGATCACACATTCTCTGTGGGTGCATGTACGAGGATGATGTGTTTTCAGAAGGCTTGTCTCATCTGGACCATGTCACGGACTAGTGAAGCTGCTGCATATTATTGAGAACGATGTACGTGTTCGTTTAAGGGCCATTCAATATATAGGGCCATTCGATTTACAGCTGCGCAAGCCACGCTCGCGAGAGGTCTTCATCGGGTTGTTGGTCCCCTCACTGCGGCACATAGCTAATGCCCCTCGCCTGCTGCTCAGAATGCAGGTATCATTTGGCATTTGGCATTCTTGAACATGCCCTACAGTTTGCGCACAACGTTCATCTCTGGTGAAGCTGCAACTTTGCTAGGGCGTGAAGAATAAGCTAGTAACGCAACAATCATGACTTACGGTGGGAGGAATCGTCCCACCATGGGATGAATCAGCCCAGTATAACGAGAGACGGAAGTTGGCTGGCATCATTACCGGGGAGGGGGAGGAAGGGAAGGAAGGAGAGAGTGTTAGCACATGTACATCTGCAAGTGGTCGGGAGTGAGGGACAACGAGAGAGAGTGTGTAAGACCACATTCGTATGTACACAATCCAGACACAACCCCCGTTCAGTCTTTCCCCCCTCCTCCGCTCCCCACCCCCTCTTCCATCTCTTCCTCTCCCTCACTCTTACCATGCCCGCACTATGTGCTTTCCATTACCTTGCCCTTCCATGCCCTGCTTTCCCTTCCCGTTCCCTCTGGTCGTTGCTGCTCGATTACGTGCTCGTCTATGCCTTTTCTGCTGCATCCTTTGTACCCTCATCTCTTTATCTCCCTCTTATTCCGTTCACTGTTTAAAGGATCATATCACGTCGTATCTTCTCTTGCTTTCATGTATTCCCTTTCACTTTTGCCCCTGACATCTACTTTTAAAATGCGTCTATGTGTGTGCAGGAGCATTTGAAGGACTGTGTGGAAGCCTCGTTGCCAGAACCCAAGGACATCACCCACGAGAAGGTGCACAATGAAGCTGTTCGTGAGTATGTCAGTCAACCAGCGTGGCGTAACGTGGAGAAACCCACGGAGACCGTGGAATTTTTGAGCGTTTTGGGTGCTGCAATGGGTGGTACTCTCTTCAAGGTAATTCTGAGCTGTGATGCAGTTTGAAAACAGTACACTGTGATATTTACCATGTGCAGCCATAAATGTGAAGTGATCACATTAGATGGCATGCCACTAGCATATTAAATGCGAATCATCTCGCTAATTCATTTTGCATTGTGCAACATATGTATGTGGTGTCCTATTGTCACGGAAGCCAGTAGTATAGAGAGACCAATACACGAAGAGCTGCAAAAAATTAGTGGAGATGTGAGCTGTGAGAATTTTGTGAATATAAGGATGGTGTATGTGTGTGTCTCTGTCCCTGTCCCTGCCCCTGCCCCTGCCCCTGCCCCTGCCCCTGCCCCTGTCCCTGTCCCTGTCCCTGTCCCTGTCCCTGTCCCTGTCCCTGTCCCTGTCCCTGTCCCTGTCCCTGTCCCTG
>JAULKR010233857.1:0-14240 GCA_032356305.1 Prasiola linearis | reverse complement strand
GGCTGGGTCGACGAGCTCGACGCTGGCGATCCCTAGGTCGGCGGCCACACCGCACAGCTCGTCGAGCGTCCATTCGGAGAACGGCCACCGACAGACGGAGTGCTGAATCCCGGCACCCGACGTTCGCGCTGCTCCACGGGTGGCCGTCGCTAGCGGGCCGCAGCCCATGAGGGAGCCGACTGCGGCGGTCCTAACAAAGTCGCGGCGGTGCATAGTCAGAGAGGTGATGGGTGAGTTCGTGCCGTCGAGGCTGTCGTGGGGGATCGCGGGCCGTCTGCTCACGAGGAGCGGAGAACGCGGAGACGCTGGCGGACCGTGTCGAGCCCGTCGCGTTCGCCGGGCTCGTAGCCCATCAGAGCCACGGCCGAGGGCATTCGGCTGAGGTCGTCGGTGAGAGCGTTCCAATCGGTGTACAACTGGAGCCCGATCGAGGCCGGCGTGTCACCCCTCGGCCGCCCGCCGGCGCTCCCGGCGGCTGGGCCGAGCCCGGTCACCACCGCGCGCGCGGCGCCGGACTGGCGCAGGTGGTGGCGGCGGTTCATAGACAAGTTGGGTGTGGACGTCCCGGGCCGACCGGCCCCGAACTCATGCGCGGAGTTCGCCCCGTTGCATCGCCTGGGCGGCGTGGTCGGCGGCGCGGGCTGTGAAGGCCATGTAGGTCAGCGACGGGTTCTGGCAGCCGGCCGACGTCATAAACGAGCCGTCGGTGATGTAGAGGTTGGGGACCTCGTGCACGCGGTTGAACTTGTCCACGCAACCTGTCTCAGGCGTCTCGCTCATCCGGGCCGAGCCCATCTCGTGGATGCCCTCGCCCATCCGGTACGGGTTCTCGAAGGCGAAGACGTTTTCCGCTCCCGATGCCTCCAGCATCTCGATCGCCTCGGCTTGCATCGCCACCCGCATCGCCCGCTCGTTCTCGCGGATCGTGGCCGTGATGCGGGGGATAGGGAGTCCCCACTGGTCAGTCCTGTCGGTCAACTCGATCCGGTTGTCGTCGTAAGCGAGAATCTCGCCGAACCCCTGCATCGCCGTAAGCCAGGGGCCGGGCCGTCGTAGCGACGCCTTGAGCTCTGCGCCGACGCCCGGGCCATCCGTGCCGCGGTCCCACGCCGTACGCCAACTCCCACACTGGTAGCCGTAGCCGCGCACGAACTCTCTCCGCGTCGTCGAGGAGTCCCACGGTAGGTTCTGGTAGCGCGCGACGTAGGGGCCGTTAGGCCGCTTTCCCACCGTCGTGGTGCCCTCGGAGCCAGGGATAAAGCCGATTGCGCCGGTGCCCAGGTGGTGGTCCATGATGCCGCGCCCCAAGAGCCCCGACTGGTTGCCGAGTCCGTCGGGGAAGCGTGGAGTCCGGGTGTTGAGGAGGATCTGGGCGGTCCCGAACGCGCTCGCGTTAAGGAACACGACGCGCGCGAAGTGCTCCGTCGGTTCTTTCGTTACCCGGTCGATCACGCGGACGCCTGCCACACGATCGCGGACCTCGTCGTAGATCAGCGAGTGGACGATGGCATCGGTCTGGATCGTCACGTTGCCGGTCGCCTGGGCTGCCGGCAGCGTCGAGGACAAGGAGCAAAAGTAGGCGCCCGCCGAGCATCCCCGGTCGCAGGGCCCGCAGTAGTGGCACGCCCCCCGTCCCAGGTGGGTCTGCGTCAGCATTGCCACGCGGCCGATGAGCACGGCGCGCTCGCGCCACCGCGCCTCGATGGCCTCCTTCATCACGCGCTCGACGGGCACGAACGGCATCGGCGGTAGAAACTCCGAGTCGGGCAGCTGGCGGAGCCCTCGGGCGCGGCCCGAGATGCCGGCAAACCGTTCGACGTGGCTGTACCACGGCGCGATCTCGTCGTAGCTGACGGGCCAGCGAGTGCCGCGCCCCTCGCGCTCGTTGGCCCTGAAGTCCATCTCGGAGAGCCGGTACGACTGCCGGCCCCACATGATCGAGCGTCCCCCAAGGTGGTGGCCGCGGACCCACAGAAACTCCTCCTCGGTCCCCTCCTGACCGGTCTCGTACGGGTGGTCGACGTCGTCGACGTACCAGTGGGCCGTGTTCTCGCCATACGGGCCGACCTTCATCTGGCGGAACTGGCGCGCCTCGGCGTGCCGGCGGTCGCCGCGCCCGTGGAAGGGGGTCTCCCACGGCGGCCGGTGCTCGGTGACGTAGTCGGTCCCGTGCTCGACGTGGCGGCCCCGCTCGAGCACCAAGGTCCGGAGCCCCTTCTCGGCCAGCTCTTTGGCCGCCCAGCCGCCCGAGATCCCGGACCCGACCACGATGGCGTCGTACGGCTCGGTGGGCGTTTGAACGTGGACGGTGCGTGCCTTGTCGACGAAAGCGGGGTCGGGAGGCATAGTGGGGAGGGGCGAATCGGAACGGGGCGTGCGGCGCGACATCTCTACGTCCACGGCAGAGCGGCGTCGGCGCGGTCGTCGTCCGCCAGAGGGACTTCGGGGTCGAAGTGGCCTGGTGCGGGCGTCCAGCGCAGCTCTTGGGTGGCGCCGATCTCAGAAGTGTAGTAGCCAGCCAACGTCAACTCTTTGAGCTGGCGGAAAAAGGGGACCGCTGGCGCGGGATCGTCATCCTGGGCTTGGCCCAGGTCGCCCTGCATCCCGGCGACCTCCTCGGTGGCCTCGGACTGGGCCTGCGCTGTCCCGCTCTGTCCCGTCTCGGCGACGTCGGGGTCGAGGACAGGCGCAGGGCCGGCCGGCGCATACGCCTGGGCGTCGAGGGTCACAACGAGCGCCGCCCGAGCCTCGCCCTCGAGGGCGACAAACGAGCCGCCCTCAGCCTCGAGGTCGACGCCCTCGAGGTCGGACAGGAAGGCGTCGCGCTCGTCGGGCGCGTACCACTCGCTCAGCATGAGGTCGACAAACTGGAGGACACCAGCGTCGGAGGCGCCGGGCGTGTCCGTCGCAGGGATGATCTCGTCCACGAGAGCTGCCAGCAGATCCCGCTGAGACGTGGAGAGCGTCCGAAACGTGTAAGCCTCGAGGTCGCTCGGCGTGCGGCAGCCCGATACCAAGCCGGACGCGAGCGGTGCCGACACGGCCCCCAGCGCGAGCGAGAGCCGGTGGAGAGCTTCGCGACGAGAGATAGCGTAGACCACAGGACGAGGCGCGTCCGCGCGCAGAGGGGATGACCGGCAATGTAATCGGTTCACCACTGAACGCACGTTCAGTGCGCGCTCCCCCCTTGGGCCCCTAGCCTGTCGCTGCCGCGGCCGCGGCGGCAGTCGCCGTCGCGGCGTCCGTGATCAACACGTCGAGCACGCCGGTGCGGAGTGCACCAACGACCGCTTGGTGCTTGCTGGACCCGCCGGCTACGCCGACGACCCGTTCAACGGCGCGGAGCTGGTCGAACGAGATGCCGAGCACCCGGCCCTCGATGGGCCGCTCGACGGGCTGTCCGCCGGCGTCGAAGAAGCGCATGGCCAGGTCCCCTGCGGCACCGCTCGACCTCAGCTCCGACACCAGCTCCGGCTCGACGTCGAGCGCCCGGTTCTCCACCAGCGACCCGATGCCGACGAACGCGAGGGAGAGGTGGTCGAAGTGGTCGAACGCAGTGCGGACGTACGGGTCGGACATGAGCGCCTGTCGGACCTCGGCGCTGGCGACCAGCCACGGCGCCGGGAGCAGCGTCAGTTGGCTGCCGAGTACCTGAGCGAGTCGGCGCGATACGTCAGCGGCGTGGGCGTCGTCCTCGGGCGCCCCGGCCCCGCCGATGACCTGTACGATCCGGGCGTCCTCGACTTGCCGTGGCTGGACCGCCGACACGAGCGCGTGGATCGTCCGTCCCCACGACAACCCCACCGTGTCGCCGCTCGACAGCGACCTTTGGAGGTAGGCCGCTGCGACGGCGCCCAGGTGGCGGGCCATGGCCTCTGGGCCGTCGTCGGGTGGAGACACCACGACGGCTTCACGGAGGCCGTATGCCCGTTCCAGCGTCGACTCCAACCCGGCGTGCTCCCGCTCGGTCGTGTGGACGATGATCTGGACGACGCCGAGCGCCCGGGCCTGCTGGAGCAGCCGCGAGATTTTGGGCCGCGACAGACGGAGGCGTGTCGCGATCTCTTGCTGGCTCAATTCCTCGTCGTAGTACAGGCCGGCGACCTTGCTCAGGAGCCGGGCGTCGGCGGTCGGGAGGGTGGGGGGCATAGGTGTCACAGCGAGTCCGCAAACCTAAGAAGGAAAGGTCTAAGGCGGACCACGGCGCTAAACCTCCACGTTCTGTCCGCCGCCCCGCCTCACCCCGCGCTCGGCGATCCGGAGGGGAACGGCCTGGCACGGACGACGCAGCGATCGTCCAGGCCAGATCATTGGTTCGCCGCTTGTCAAATGTTCACCCGGGACCGATCTTCGGTCACCCCGTCCGCGCCGACCGTTTCGCCTATGGCCCCTCTCGACTATCTCGTCGTCGTCGCCAGCCTGGCCGGCATCGCTTGGTTTGGCATCCGGATGCGGGGGCAGGCCGACGAGTCGGTGGACGAGTTCATCGTCGGCAGCCGGTCGATGCCGTTCTGGCTCGTCGGACTCGCGAACACGGCGACCGAGGTCAACTCGTCGACGCCACTCTCGGACTCGCGCAAGATCCGGACGGACGGGATCTCGGGGCAGTGGTTCACCTGGGGCAGCCTGATCTCGCACTCGTTCTCGCTGATGTGGTTCAGCCGGCTGTGGCGCCGCTCGCGCGTGACTACGGCCGTCGAGTTCAACGCGATCCGCTACGCAACGTGGGGCGGTTCGGCGTCGCGGTTGTACGACTCAACCGTCCTCGCGATCATCAACGGGAGCGTGTGGTCGGCCCTTGGCCTGGTGGGGATCAAAAAAATCGCGACGGTGCTGCTGGACTTGCCAGAGGTCATCTCCGTCGTGGGCGTGCCGATAGCGGCCGACTGGCTAGTCGTGTTGGGAACGGTCGCGATCACGCTCAGCTACTCCGCCATCGCGGGCTTGCGCGGCGTCGTGTGGACGGACGCCATCGAGGTGACGGTCACGTTCGTGTGCGCGTTCGTCCTGCTGTTCATCCTGTACGGCGAGGTCGGCGGGCCTGCTGGCTTGCGCGACAGCGTGATGACTCGGCCGGACGGCGACTTCCTACTCGCGACGATCCCGGAGATCGGGCCAGCTTTCATCGTGCTGTTTTTGGTCCAGCCCATCTTCAGCCTGGGCTCGTACAACCCGATGGTCCAGCGGCTGCTGTCGCTTCGGTCTGAGCGCGAGGTAATCCCGTTCTACCTGTTCAACTCGTCGCTGAACCTGTTGGTCAAGCCCTGGCCGTACCTCATTGCCGGGCTGGCGGGCCTGTTCCTGATCTCGGACGCGAGCCTGCTCGATGCCTTTGCGCCCATCGTGACCGAGAACGGGACGACGGTGCCGGACTACGAGATGATGTACCCGCTCCTGATCCGCCAATACCTGCCAGTCGGGCTCACTGGGCTGATGGCGGCGGGCTTCCTGTTCGCGTTCATGTCGTCGTTCAGCACCAACGTCCACAGCAATGGGTCGATCTTCGTCAACGACCTGTACCGTCCGTTTGTCCGCAAGAACGAAACTGAAAAGCACTACGTCAACGTGACGCGGCTGTTCATGTTCGTCCAGACAGCCGTCGCGATCGGCGTTGCCATTCTCGTCAACGACCTGTTGTGGATGTTCATCTTCGCGATCACCGTCCACAACGCAGACGGAGCGCTGAAAATGATCCGCTTCATCTGGTGGCGGATCAACGGCTACGGCGAGTTCGCGTCCAAGCTCACCGGGCTGGCAATGGTCCTGTTTGCGTTCTCGCCGCCGGGCGACGCGCTGGTGCAGATGCTGGGCCAGGGGTTCGGCCAGGTCACGAACGACGCCTTCTACGCGACGCGCTTCCTGATGGTGGTGCTCACGAGCACGACGGTCGGCTTGATCATGACGATACTGACGCCGCCGGAGCCTGCCGAGAAACTGGATTCGTTCTACCGACGCGTCCGGCCGTACGGGGCGTGGGGGCCGGTCGCAGCGCGGAACCCGCAGTACCGCCACGGTGACCCCATCGGCCTGCTGTGGGGGATGACGGCGGCGGCAGTTGCATTCGTGTTCGGCGCCGCGTTCCTGGGCATCGGCCTGTTCCTGGCGCTGTGGCCGCACCTGCTCGGCGGCGGCATCGTGTCCGTATTGAGCGTGGCGTACCTCCTCTGGGGCACGCGTCGGTTGTACGGCGACGGGGACGGCAGCGAGAACGACGGTGTCCGCCCCGACATCCTGGTCCTCGGCGTCACGGAGCCGGCGGCGTAGCGCGGACCGTGCCCACTCCGGTCGCGCCGCCCGCCCCGTGCTGACGGCCGGCCTCGACCCCGGCTCACCTGATCTCCGCTCACGCCTGCCCCGACGGCTGTGCTTGCCGTGAGGCACGGCTGCAACTCACCTTCTCCTCTCCCGACTCCGGCCCGTGTTTTTTCTCTCCCGCGACCCCATCGCCAAGCGGCAGCGCATCCTGCTCGTCTGGCTCCAAGAGACCGCGTACTGGGTCCCCCGCGCGCACCTCGACCTCGAGGACGGGTGGACGGCCGCCGGCCGGCCCATCGCGATCGGCGACCCGTGGCCCGACGCCGACCCGCCCGTCCGGTTCTCCCTCGAGGGCGCCGAGGCCCCCGCTGACTGGCCGCTCGACGAGACGCGGCTCGTCCTCGACCTGGGCGGCGAGGCGCTCCTCACGATCACCGACAGCGACGGACGGGCGCGGCCGTTCGGGCTCGACCCGAACCACCAGCGCTTCGCGCTCCGCACGCCGGGGTTCGCCCTCGAAGCCGAGGTCCAGCCCCGGCTCGAGTACGCCGTCCCCAACCGCGACGCCCGTCTGGCGACGGCGCGGCTGGTCTGGGTGGACTTCGAGTTGGAGGCCTTTCGCTCTCGCTTGCAGGCCGTCTACGACGCGGTCACGGAGCTGAACGACCCCGAGGCCGGGCACAGCCACGAGGTCTGCGACCCCCTCCTGACGGCCGCCGAGCGCGTCATCGCCGGGCTCGACTGGCCCAGCGCGACCGGCGCCTACCTCGGCCGGACCCAGTTCGGGCCGGAGATGATGCAGGTGTGGGAAAAGCCTGCCGGCTTGGACGCCCACCCGCCCGGCCTCGATGACGCCCAGCGCGCCGGGGTCCGCCGGGCGACGGCCGAGCTCGACGCGGCGCTCGACGCGTTGCGCGAGCGGTACCCCAAGGTGGGCGCGGTAGCGATCAACGGGCACTCGCATATCGACCTCGCATGGCGGTGGCCGGTCGAGGAGACCGTCCGCAAGATCCGCCGGACGGCCTCGACCGTGGCCGACCTGTGCGACGACGAGGACGCGCCGTTCGTGTTCAACCAGTCGTCAGCCTGGTTTTACGAGAGGCTGGAGCGGGAGGACCCGGCGCTGTTCGCGCGCGTCCGCGAGCACATCGAGGCCGGGCGGTGGGAGCCCATCGGCGGAATGTGGCTCGAACCCGACTGCAACGTCCCGACCGGCGAGTCGCTAACGCGGCACTTGCTCTACGGTCAGCGCTACTTCCGCGAGACGTTCGGCAAGACTTCGGACGTGGGCTGGGTGCCGGACAGCTTCGGCTTCAACCCGGCGCTCCCTCAGATCCTGGCCTCGGCTGGGCTCACACGGTTCCTCACCGTCAAGCCGACCTGGAACGAGACCAACGCTTTCCCCTATGACCTGTTTTGGTGGGAGGGGCTGGACGGCTCGCGGGTGCTGTGCCACCTGTTCGAGAACATGGAGGGGACCTACAACGGGACGCCCTCGCCCCAGGCGGCGCTGGAGATCTGGCAGAAGTACAAGGGCAAGGCGGTCCACCCGGAGACGCTGTACACGGTCGGGTTCGGCGACGGCGGCGGCGGCCCGACGCGCGAGATGCTAGCCCAGATGGACGCCAGCAACCGGCTCCCAGTCTTCCCGACATTCCGGTTCGAGGCGATCGAGCCGCTGTTCGACGACCTGGAAACGAGCCTGCTTGCCGCCGGCGACGCCGCGCCGACGTGGGTCGGCGAGTGGTACTTCGAACTGCACCGGGGCACGTACACGTCGCAAGGCCGCACCAAAAAGCTCCACCGCCATGCCGAGCACGCCTTGGTTGCCGCCGACGCGCTCGCCTCGCTGGCGCACGTCGCCGGTGGGCCGTTCCCACCGTCCACGGAGGCAGCCTGGAAGCGTGTGCTGTTCTCCCAGTTCCACGACGTGATCGCGGGCGCGAGCATCGCCGAGGTCTACGAGCGGACCGACGCCGAACTGGCGGAGTCCATCAGCGAGGCCGAAACCGTGGCCGCCGCCGCGTTGGCCGAGATCGCCAGTCGAGCGTTCACGCCCGGCGCCGACGGCGCGCTCCTCGTTGCCAACCCGACGCTGTCCGACCGGCCGATCCGGCTGACGCTGGACGCCGCGTGTGAGGGGAGCCAGTCGGTCGAGGGCGGTCACCTGTGGCAGTCCGACGAGACCGTACCGCCTCTCGGTGCTCGCGTGCTCCGGCCGAGTGCGACCGCCAGCGCGGCGTTGGATGTCAGCGAGCGGCACATCGAGAACGACCGGTTGCGCGTCGAGATCGGCGACGACGGGACGCTGGCGCATGTGTTCGACAAGGTCAACGGGCGCGAGGTGTTGGACGGGCCGGGCAACCAGCTGTGGGCCTACCGCGACCGCCCGCGCGTCTGGGACGCCTGGGACATCGACCTCAACTACCGCCAGCACGGCGAGCGGCTGGACGCGCCGGCGTCAGTTGAGGTGATCGAGCGCGGGCCGCACCGCGCCGCTGTCCGCCTGACGACGGCGTACCGGGACAGCACCATCATTCAAGACATCCGGCTGTGGGCGGGATCAGCGCGCCTCGACATCCGCACCCAGATCGAGTGGCACGAGCGCCGCGTGTTTCTGCGGGCGCTGTTCCCGCTGGCGGTCCACGCCCGCGAGGCGCTGTTCGAGACCGCGTACGGCGTCCACTCCCATGCGACACACAGCAACACAACCTATGAGCAGGCCCGGTTCGAGGTGCCGGCCCACCGCTTCGGGCTGATGGCCGAGACTGGCTACGGAGCGGCGCTCTTGAACGACGGCCGCTACGGCTACAGCGCCGACGGCAACGTGCTGGGCCTGAGCCTGCTCCGCAGCCCGTTCTTCCCCGACCCAATGGCCGACGAGGGCTCACACGAGTTCACGTATGCGCTCTTTCCGTTCGCCGGTGCGTGGCACCAGTCGGGAGTGATGGAGGCGGCAGCCGACCTCAACCGCCCGCTCGACGCCCAGCCCGTTGCGGCGTTTCCAGGCGTGTGGCAGCCGATGGGCGTCGGCGGCGTCCCGCTGGCGCTGTCGGCGCTCAAACCGGCCGAGGACGGCGACGGGCTGGTCTTGCGCGCCTACGAGCCGACGGGCGCTCGTGGCGACGCCGCCCTCGACGCCCCGGACGGCTGGGCGTGGACCGCCAGCTTGGACGGGCTGGAGGACGTGACGGGGGCGCCGGAGTTTGGCGTCCGCCCGTTCGGCGTCCGCGCTTGGAAGCTGGCCGCCGCACCCTCTGATCTGTGACCCTGACCTCCTCGCTCTCCGATCTTCTCATGACTCGCAGACTCCCCACGCTCTCGCTCGCCCTCCTGCTCGCTGCCCCCGCCTGGGCGCAGGCTCCGGTCGTCGCCGACTGGTCTTACATCCAAATCGATGATGCCAAGGGCGCCTACGGTGACTTTGGCGAGCACACGTGGCTCCGCTACTTCGGGATGGACACGGGCGACGTCGACGGCGACGGCGACCTTGACGCGGTCTCGGGCCGCTTCGTCTACCACAACCCCGGCGGCGACATGACGGCCGCCTGGCCCCGCACCGAGTTGCCTGGCAACGTCGACGCCCTGTTCGTCTTGGACGTCGACGGCGATGCTTACGCCGACGTGATCGCCCAGGCGCTCCCCGCCTTATTCTGGTTCGAGGCCACTAATCTTGAGGGGACGGAGTGGACGGCCCGGACCATCGGGACGGTCCCGGCGGCGAGCCACGTCAACAGCCAGGGGTTCGAGCGTGGGCAGTTCGTCCCTGGCGGACGAGAGGAGTTCGTCATCGCGGGCGACGGCGACATCTACCTGTTCGAGATCCCCGCCAGTCCCGACACCGAGACCTGGACGCGTCGGCTGGTGGCGTCCAACACGTCCGACGAGGGCATCGGGGTGGGCGACCTGGACGGCGACGGTGACCTCGACTTGGCGGCCGGGCGGCGGGCGGACGGCGAGACGGAACCGCTCACGGTCGTCGTCTACCTCAACCCCGGCGCCGGATCGGAGCGGTGGCCGGAGCAGATCGTCGGCACGAGCAACCACCCTGTCGACCGCGTCAAGATCGCGGACCTCAACGGCGACGGACGGGCCGACGTGGTCGTGTCCGAGGAGCGCTACCCAGGCCTGGAACCGGACGGCTCGCTGTTCTGGTACGAGCAGCCAGCCCAAGGCGACGGGTGGACGCGCCACAGCGTCGTGACGCAGTTCTCGATGAACAGCTTGGACGTGGCCGACCTGGACGAGGACGGAGACCTCGACTTGATCACGAACGAGCACAAAGGCCCGCGCTTGGAAACCCAGCTGTGGCGCAACGACGGCACGGGCGCGTTCACCAAGCACGTCTTGGACACCGGCAAGGAGAACCACCTCGGCACCCAACTGGCGGACTTGGACGGCGACGGCGACCTCGACTTGGTCGGCCAGGGCTGGGACCAGCACCAGCTCATGCACGTCTGGCGCAACGATTGGACCGACAGCCGCCTCAGCTGGCGGAAGCTCAGCTCGGACGACGGCGGCCTCCCATCAGCGAATGGTAGCAACCAGCAGACCGCCGCGCTGGCGGCCGACGTCAACGGTGACGGCGCCCAGGACATCTTCATCGCCGACCGCTCGACGTCGCCCTCGCTCATCGCCCTCGTCTACTCGCCGAGCGGCTGGGTGCGCCACGTGATCGACACCGACTCGCTCAAGGTCGAGGCGGGCTCGGCCGCCCACGACATCGACGGCGACGGCGACCTCGACGTGGTGTTCGCAGGCGAGAGCCAGAGCAACGAGGTCTGGTGGTGGGAGAACCCGTTCCCCGACCTCGACCCGGCACAGCCCTGGACGCGCCGCGCCGTCAAGTCGAGCGGCCAAGCCAAGCACCACGACCAGCGCTTCATCGACGTCGACCACGACGGGCAGGCCGAGCTCGTGTTTTGGAATCAGGGCGCCCAGACCCTGTTCTACGCCGAGATCCCCGACGACCCTCGCGCGGCCGGCGAGTGGGAGCGGTACCCGATCTACCAGTACTCCGACGACGGCGAGATGCAGCCGCGCAGCACGTACCCCGACTGGCGGATGACGAACGAGCACGAGGGCCTGGCTGGCGTCGATATGAACGGCGACGGGCTCATCGACGTGCTGGGCGGCGGACGCTGGTTCGAGCGCCAGTCGGACGGCTCGTTCACCGAGCATGTCATCGACGCGGGCTACACGTTCACGCGCGCAGCGGCCGGCCAACTCATTCCCGGCGGGCGGCCGGAGGTCTTGTTCGTCGTCGGCGACGGCGTCGGCCCCTTGGTGATGTACCAGTGGGAGGACGGCATCTGGCAGGCGACGACGCTCTTGGAGGATGTTGACAACGGCCACACGCTGGAGATCGCCGACATCGACGGCGACGGTCACCTCGACATCTTCAACGCCGAGATGCGGTTCGGCGACGCCAACCCGGACTCCGAGGTGCGTGTGCTGCTGGGCAATGGGCAGGGCCACTTTCAGCGCCACGTGATCGCTCGGGGCTACGGCGTGCACGAAGGCCAACTCGCGGACCTGGACGGCGATGGCGACCTCGACGTGGTCGGCAAGCCGTACACCTGGCAGGCGCCCCTGATTAACATCTGGCTCCAAGACTCCGAATGACGCCGCCGCGACCGACACGCGGTCCGTCCCGCGCGGCGCGGATGGGCGCCGCGCTGCTGTGGGCGATCGGCCTGCTGGTGCCTCTGATCGCGCACGCCCAGCCCCAGCCTGGCGATGTGTTCCGCGAGTATGTCTGGCTGCCCGAGACGGCCGCGGCCGACGCGGACTTCCTGCGCGTCGGCGGCCGGTTGGGCTACGTGACCAACTCGGATCACGTCCCGGCTGACCAGCACCGCGACGGCCACCTCCCGTTCAGCCACGCCATCGACCTGAACCGCGCCACGCACGCCGAGGTGGTGTTGGAGCGCGTCGAGTCCCACGACGGCACGCACGGGCTGACGCTCTCGGTCAACAGCCACGACGGGCTTCCCGTGCCGGACCCGGCCGGCATTCCGGGCGTCGCGGCGTCGTACATGTACCACGACAACGCGGTCGTCCCGGTGCCGCTGGACCACCTCCACGGCGGGCCGGGCATCACGTTCAAGATGACCGTGGACTCGACGCAGCGCTGGGGCTGGCCGCAGAACCTGTTCTACGGCGTCACCCTGCGCGTCTACTACACCTCGGACGCGTCCGACCTCCGCACCCGCGTCGCCGGCCTCGCATCGGGCGCGGCGGTCGAGGCACAACAGGCGCTCTCCCTGGAGACCGACAATCCCGAGGACATCGCGCAGGTGGACTACGTCGGCTTGTTCGAGGACATCAACTGGCCCGGCGACGGTGTCTTCCGCCAGTGGCAGATCCACACCCACAAGGGCCGCGTGCGCAACCATATCGGCACGGTCACCGAGGCGCCGTTCGCGGTGACGTGGGCGACCGGCTGGCTGCCGGACCAACCCGCCCCCATGCGACTGGCGGCCCGCGTCACCGACCGCGACGGACTGATCCGCATGACGGAGGCGGTCGAGGGACTGACGCTGGACCGAGACTACCGCGTCGAGCTCGCCCGCCCGTACCGCCAGCCCGCCAATTGGTCTACGCGCGAGGACAGCTTGGTCGGCTACGTCGCGCTCCACGGCGACCCGAGTCAGGCGGAGGCGGTTCAGATCGCGTGGCGGAGCTGGAGCTCGTGCTACGCGCGCGGCGTGTTCGTCAACGGGGCCTCGGTCTACGACCGCCGCGATGGGCCGTGCTACGGCTACGCCGAGCACCGCGTCGAGATCGAGGACCCCGACTTTCTCCGGCACGGCGAGAACACGGTCTCCACTGGCCTGACGCCCTACATCGACGGCTCGATGGTGCACGGGATGGAGGTGCAGTGGCCGGGGATCATGATGAAAGTGCGCTACCGGGCAGACGCCGACGAGACGCGCCCCACCGTGCAAATCGAGGAGGGCACGTATGCCGGGCGGCCCCATTTCTTGGTTCACACGCCGCGCGCGGTCTACTACTGCGATGCCTCCTCGGGCGGGCTGTCGCGCTTGGTCGACGCCGACGGCAACGACTGGATCGGGTTCTGGCCCGAACCCTGGGACGAGTACCCGGCCTCGGCCGCGTCGGCCTACCGGGGCGTGCCCAACCTGGTGTACGGGTCGGACGACGGCGGCGCAGGCCACCCGGGCCACGACGTGGGCCGCACCGAGCGCGTCGGCGCTGACGCCCTGCGCTTCACCTCCGCCAGCGGGCGGTGGCAGTGGACGTGGCACTTCGCCGCCGACCATGCCCAGCTCGACATCGAGCGCGTCGATCCTGAGCAAGCATACTGGTTTCTCTACGAAGGCACGCCGGGCGGCGTCTGGGATCCCGCGCGCTCGTACTGGGGCGCCGACGAGGGCGGTCCGCGCGACGACACGCCCGACTTTTTCGCGGGGGACAAGCGGTTCGGCTCGTGGCAGTGGGCCTACTTCGGACACCAAGATGCCGGCCGCGCACTGTTCGTCGCCCAGCACGAGCCGGACGAGCACACCGACCTGATGGGCTACCTCGGCAGCACGCCCGACGGCGTCGCCGCGCCCGACGGCATGGTCGTGTTCGGGTTCGGCCGCCAAGACGGCGCCGTCCCGCTCCTCACCGGATCGCAGACGTTCTTTATCGGGCTCACCGACGAGGCCGTCCGCGACGCCGCCGCACACGGCCGTGTCGCGCAGCAGATCGAGCGCCTGATCGAGTCCATGGCGCCCTAGCCCTCCCCGGCGTCCGCCGACGCGGCCTCGCTTCTCGCTGGCGACCGCCGCCAGTGAGGCGACCGTCAGCCTCAATCGCTCTAAACCCCGCCCGCGACGCGGCGCGCCGGGCGAGTGGGCGCCGGGCTGCGTCCGCGATCACGGCCAGCACGATCACGACGCCTGTCACGATCCGCTTGGTCGGCTCGGTGGCGACGACGCGGCCGTCGCGGAGCACCGTGACTCGGTTGGTGATCC
>JAULKR010233746.1:0-14242 GCA_032356305.1 Prasiola linearis | reverse complement strand
GCTCTCCGCTCCGCCGAACTCGACAAGACGAAGGCTGCTGTTCTCCAGATGCAGGAGTCGGCTCGCGCCGACATCGCGCGTGAGAAAGAGCAGGCGCTCGCCGAGCTCCGTGCCGAAGTCGCCTCGCTCGCCGTCGGCGCCGCCGAGAAGATTTTGAAGACGAACCTCGACGCCGACGCTCAGCGCGGCCTCGTCGACCAGTTCATCGCCGACCTCCCCAAGAACTAGTTCCGCGTTCCGAGTTGTGCGTTCCGGGTGTTCCCCGGCCGAACTCGGAACTCAGAACTCGGAACTCTCCCGATTATGGACCCCGTCGCCCGACGCTACGCCCAGGCGCTCTCTCAGGAGGCGCGCTCCCAGGGATCGCTCGACACTGTGGACGGTGACGTGGACGCGATCGTCACGACGCTGGAGGGCTCGCGCGATCTGCGCCAGGCGCTCGCCAGCCCTATCGTCTCGCGCGACAAGAAGGAGGCGATCCTGACGTCGCTCTTCGGCGACGGCTCCTCTAAGCTGACGCTGGATTTCCTCAAGCTGCTGCTCCGCAAGGGCCGCGAGGACGCCGTCGTGAGCGTCGTGGACGGCTACCAGTCGCTGCGCGACGAAGAGCGCGGGGTGATCACGGCTCAGGTGCGCAGCGCCAAGCCGTTGTCGCCCGAAGAGACGGACCGTCTCAAAGCGGCCCTCGAGGCCAGCTCCGGCAAGACCGTCCGCATGACGCTGGCTATCGAGCCTGAGCTGATCGGCGGCCTCGTCGTCCGTATCGGCGATACTGTGTACGACCGCTCGGTCCGTCACCAGCTCGCCGAGCTGAAGGACCAGATGGTCGCCTCCGCCTACGCCCGAACGAACTGAGCCAGCGACGGGCCGACGGCCCTCCCGCTGCGCACCAACTGACCGACTTTCGATTGGCCTCCGGCCACTGACCCCTTCCCACGATGGCTTCCGCGATCCGCCCCGACGAAGTGACCGATGTGCTCCGCAAGGAGCTCGGCAACTTCACCTCTGAGACTGACACCTACGAGGTCGGCACCGTGCTCCAGGTGGGCGACGGTATCGCTCGCATCTACGGCCTCTCCAAGGTCCAGGCGGGTGAGCTCATCGAGTTCCCATCGTCCGGCGTGACCGGCATGGTCCTCAACCTGGAGGAAGACAACGTCGGTGCTGTGCTCTTCGGCGACGCCAACTCGGTCCGTGAGGGCGACGAAGCCCGCCGCACGACGCGCATCGCCTCTATCCGCGTGGGCGAAGGCATGTTGGGCCGCGTGGTCGATCCACTCGGCAACCCGATCGACGGCAAGGGCCCGATCGCGGGTGAGACGTACGAGATGCCCATCGAGCGCAAGGCGCCGGGCGTGATCTACCGCGAGCCCGTCACCGAGCCGCTCCAGACCGGCATCAAGGCCATCGACGCGATGGTGCCGATCGGCCGCGGCCAGCGCGAGCTCGTCATCGGTGACCGCCAGACGGGCAAGACGGCCGTCCTGCTGGACACCGTGCTCAACCAGAAGCGGACGCACGAGACGGGCGACAAGCCGGTCTACTGCATCTACGTCGCCATCGGCCAGAAGTCGTCGACGGTTGCGACGCTGCAGGCAGCGCTGGAGCGCTACGGCGCGATGGAGTACACGGTGATCGTGAATGCTCCGGCGTCCGACCCCGCCCCGCTGCAGTTCATCGCGCCGTTCGCCGGCGCCTGCATCGGTGAGTTCTTCCGCGACACCGGCCGCCACGCGCTCTGCATCTACGACGACCTCTCGAAGCAGGCCGTGGCCTACCGCGAGGTCTCGCTCCTGCTGCGCCGCCCGCCGGGCCGCGAAGCCTACCCGGGCGACGTGTTCTACCTGCACTCGCGCCTGCTCGAGCGTGCCGCCAAAGTGACAGCCGATGACACGATCGCGCGTGACATGAACGATCTGCCCGACAGCTTGAAGGGCATGGTCAAGGGCGGCGGTTCGCTGACAGCGCTGCCGGTCATCGAGACCCAGGCGGGCGACGTGTCGGCCTACATCCCGACCAACGTGATCTCGATCACGGACGGTCAGATCTTCCTCGAGTCGAACCTCTTCAACGCGGGTGTCCGCCCGGCCATCAACGTCGGCGTCTCGGTGTCGCGCGTGGGTGGCAACGCCCAGATCAAGGGCATGAAGAAGGTTTCCGGCACACTGCGCCTCGACCTTGCCCAGTACCGCGAGCTGGAGGCGTTCGCCAAGTTCGGCTCCGACCTCGACCCCGCCACGCAGCGCCAGCTCAACCGCGGCGCCCGCCTCGTGGAGGTCCTCAAGCAGGGCCAGTACGAGCCCGTGCCCGTCGAGGAGCAGGTCGCCATCATCTACGTCGCCGGCAAGGGCCTGATCGACGCCGTGCCCGTCGAGCGCGTCCGCGAGTTCGAGGCCGAGTACCGCGAGGGCCTGCGTTTGAAGCACCCCGAGGTGCTCGCCTCCGTCGTCCAGACGGGCAAGGTCTCCGACGAGGCCGCCGCCGTCTTCGAGCAGCAGGCCACCGACCTCGCCGCCGGCTACGGCGCCTAGAGAGGGATGGAGGGATAGGGGATGAGAGACGGGCTCGGCCCGCTCTCGTCTCGTCCCGCATCCCGCATCCCGCATTCCTCATGGCTTCTCTCAGAGACATCCGCGGCCGCATCGGCTCGGTTCAGAACACGCAGCAGATCACGCGCGCCATGAAGATGGTGGCGGCGGCGAAGCTGCGGAAGGCGCAGGAGCGCATCTTCACCACGCGGCCCTACAGCTACAAGATCCGCGAGATGATCGGGCACCTGCGCACGCAGCTGGACCCGACGCAGCACCCGCTCTTCGAAGAGCGCGAAACGGTCGAGAACGTGTTGGTGATCGTGGTGACGAGTGACCGCGGCCTGGCCGGGGCGTTCAACACAAACCTGCTCAAGGTGGCCGAGGCGACCATCCGCGACCAGTACGCCGACCTCCAGGCGGCGGGCGGCCTCCACGTGCTGGCCGTCGGGCGCAAGGCGCACGAGTACTTCGGCAAGCGCGGCTTCGACCTGGTGGGCGACTTCCAGGGCGTCTTCAACGACCTCCGCTTCACCAAAGCGGGCGAGATCACCGACATCGCCGTCGAGGGCTACCTCGACGGGCGCTGGGACCGCGTCGAGATGGTCTACAACGAGTTCCAGAACACGATCACGCAGAACCGGATCGTGGAGCAAATTCTGCCCATCCCCACCGAGGCCGTCTTCACGCCGGTCATGGAGGGCGACGCGGACTACGCCACCGACGCGGAGGAGCACGGCGACGTGGAGTACATCTTCGAGCCCTCGCCCGAAGTGCTCTTGGAGCGGCTCGTGCCGGAGTTCTTGCAGTACCAGGTCTGGCGCGCGCTTCTGGAGAGCAACGCCGCCGAGCAGGGCGCCCGCATGGTCGCCATGGACGCCGCGACGACGAACGCCGGTGAGCTACTCAAGAACCTCAAGCTGACCTACAACCGCGCCCGCCAGGCGGCCATCACGACGGAGATCATCGAGATCTCGTCCGGCGCCGAGGCGATGACGAACGGCTAATCAGGCGGGTGCGCATCGGCCAGTGGCCGAGACCCGAGCTTCGATCTGCGAGCGGCGCGTCCTCCGGGGCGCGCCGCTCTGCGTTCATGACCCTGGGGAGATCACCTCGATGGGTACGACGGTGCCGTCGTCGTTGAAGCGCATCCGCTCGACGCGGCCAGTGACGCGGTTGGTGGCGGTGTGAATACCGACTCGTTGCCCGTCTCGAAACGTGCCCACGTAGGTCATTCCGTCTGCCCTGAGGAGGCTGCCCTGGCCGTTCTGCCTGCCGGCTCGCCAGTCGCCTTCGTAGCGAGCGCCGCTGGGCCATGTGTACACGCCGCGTCCGTTGTACAAGCCGTCTCGCCAGTCACCTTCGTACCGCTGGCCATCCGGCGTGACCAGGACACCGCGTCCGCTCTGCTGATCTTCTTGGAAGTCTCCGTCGAAGCGGTTGCCGTTGGCCCATGTGTAGACGCCACGGCCGTGCTTCTGTCCGCTGCGGTAGTCGCCTGCGTAGGTGTGTCCGCTCGCGGTGCGGAAAGCCCCGTATCCAGAGCGGCAGTCGCCGACGAGGCAGCCGGTGCCTGTCGCCGGGATGGGTGGGCGAGAGCTGGCGGCCGGCGGCGGGGTCGGGCTCGCACCGCCGGTCGGGAGCGTCACGTCGAGGCGTGTGGTCCGGCCGCCGGTGACGGTGACGCGGCGCTCCACGCTGGTGCCGCCGTACCTGAACCGGAGGGTGTGCGAGCCGACCGGAAGGGCGAGGGTGTAGTTGCCGTCGATGTCGCCCCCGGCGCCGAGGCGTACGTCGGGTGCGAACACCGTCACGCCGCTCGCCGGGTTGCCGTCAGCCAGCGTGACGGTGCCGATGAGCGTGGCCTCGCTCGCAGAACTCGCTGGCTGGGAGGTCGTCTGGGGCGGTGTGCCCTGCCCACTCGGCGTTCCGCCAGACGCCGAGGGGCTGGGAACCGTAGTGAGCGTGAACGAGCCTACGGCATCGGCGGCGAAGGCCGTCGCGCGGATCGTGTAGAGGCCGGTGACAGACGGCGTAAAGTCGATGCGTGAGTGGGATCGATCGCCATTGTAGTCGTCGTTGATAGCGACTTGACGCGAGCCTCGAAAGACCCTGAGGTAGGGGTCGAAGTCCCCTGTGATCATGGAGACGACGACCGGATCGCCGGCGTTGAATTGAATCGTGTAGTCCCGGTACCGTCGCGGCTCGCCGCCGGTGGTGAGCGGGGCCAGGGGAGAGTCTGGGCCGAGCGTGCTCTGCTGAGCTCCATTAAACCCGATTCTTTCGGCGGCAGGAGGCTGGGGAGCGGACGCTACGGGAGGAGGCCGTGCATCCGTGACGGAGAGCCTGAACGCGCCTGCGGCGCTGGCACCGTAGGCCGTCACGCGGATCGTGTACAAGGCATGTCCCGACGATCTATACTCAATGAGCGACACCGTCCGCGACCCGTCGAAGTCATCGTTGGAGGCGAGCGGACTCGAGCCGTGCAGGATGACGAGGTAGGGATCGAAGGCGTCCGATTCCAGGCGAATGGTTACCGTCTGGCGGGGAACCATCCGTACTGAGTAATCCTGGTAGGGACGCTCTCCGACGTTTTGGAGCATGGCCCTCGGGGAGGAGGGGCCGAGCGTGCCACGGACTTCCGACCCCACCGCGATTTCGGTCTGCGCGGCGGCGGGCAGGGAGAGGAGGACGAAGAGGAGAAAGATTGAGCGCATCGGTCTATGTAGGGGGAGCGAGTGCCGGACGGCGACAGGCGTGGGACGAGAGGTCTGCCCCGCACGATCAAGATCTGCAATCCTACTCGTCGTGCAGGAAGTCGAGGGCCGAGATGAAGAGTTTAGCCCGGAGCGTGTGCGCTGCCTCCTGGCCGTTCGCGGATGCGCAGCAGGTCGGCGAAGCCGCCGAGGCCATGACGAACGGCTAGCGACAGTCTGCGAGCCGCGCGTCCTCCGGGGCGCGCCGCTATGCGTTTCCACCATCCGGTGGCACGTTTCGAGCGACCTACTCACCGAGTAGGCGGATCATCTCGCGGAGCGTGGCGCGGTCCTCCTCGCTCGTCCACTCGGCGTCGGCTTGACCGGTGGCAACATCGGCAGCGGTCCGGCCGGACTCGTTTCGTTCAGACGGATCGGCGCCAGCGGCGAGCAGCGCACGCACCACGTCCGGGCTCTTGCCCCAGATAGCCGAGAACAGCGGCGACTCCGTCACGCCCTGCGCGTCGGTCAGGGAGGGATCCGCGCCAGCGGCGATCAGAAGCTCGACCACCTCGGCGGATCCCGCGCCGGCAGCGTAGTGCAGCGGACGGTCGAGCGACATCGTCATCTCGTAGCCGCCGCCGTCGGTCCCGGTCATCGCGTTGGGGTCAGCGCCGGCGTCGAGCAGCATCTGGACGGCCGGAGCCGACCCCGCCTTTGCAGCGAGCATGAGAGGCGTCTGGTAGCGCCCGTTCGTGTCGTCGACGCCAAACTCGTCCTCGTCTATGGCGGCGCGCAGAGAGGCCACGTCGCCGAAGCTGGCCGCTTCGTGGAGCGAGAGCGTCAGCACGGGCGCCGCAACCAACTCGATGGTCAACTGCTCACGCAAGCCGGTCTCCTCGTCTACGAAGGCGACGGCCCAGAGTCCGGGCATTGCGTCCACGACGACGCGCACCTCTTCTTCGAAGAGACGCAGCGAGACGCCCGGCGACCACTCGAGGTCCTCGTCCATCACCGTCCCGTCCGGCTGATAAATGGCGACCGGCGCGCTGTCCGATGCGGCGCCATACGAGAGGTTGGCGAGACGAATCAGAAGCGCGTCGCCGGGCGCGACGACGACGATGTGCGCCGCGCCGCGCTCGGTATCGACGGGTTGCGCGAGAGCCGTCGGCGCGAGGAGGACGCAGAGCGCGAGCAATCGGATCATGGCACCAGAGGCGAGTGACGATGCCAAGATGCGTGGCCGTCGGCGCCGGGACCTCCCCGGATGCGGGGAGCGAGCCGTCTATTCGAGGCGTGTGAGGACGGCGCGCAGCTCGCCAGGCGCCGGGACGTGGCTGAATGCCGGCTCGCGGCCCGGGTTCTCCAGTCGAAAGCGGACGAGTCCCGCAGCGTCCAGCGTGTCGCCGTCCTCGTGCTCCGTAGTGAGTGAGGCGTCCGCGCCAGCGGCGAGCAGGATCTCGATCAGATCGAGGCGCGCCTCCCAGGCGGCCGTGTGCAGCGGCGTGCCACAGAGCGTGCCGCAGCCGTCAGCGTCGGGATCGAGGCCAGCGGCGAGCAGGATGCGGAGCGTGGCGGCGGGAGCGTAGGCGTCGCCCAGGTCCTCGCGTGTGTACGGGTTGAGCGGCGTCACGACCGAGTGGAGCGCCGTCTGGTCGCCGAAGAGCCGCCCGTCGGCAGGCGCGCCGAGCGCGAGGAGCATCTGGACGCCGTCGGCGTCGCCGCGACGCGCCGCGAGCGGGATCATTTCAGGGACGAGCGCCTCGGGGTGGTCGTTGAGGTAGGCGCGCACGATCGCCAGATGGCCGTCCCGAGCCGCGGCGGCGATGGCCGGAAACCCGACGCCCGTGTCCGCGAGCGGGTCGGCACCGGCGGCGAGCAGGATCGGCGCAACGAGCGCCTCGACGCTACCGTTGAACGCCTCGAAGAGCGGCGGCGGGGAGGGGCTGCCGGACTCGTCGAGCGGCTGCGCGTTTGGATCGGCCCCGGCAGTCAGAAGCACGCGCGCGACGTCGGGTGCGTCGAAGGCGGCGGCGAAGTGGAGCGCCGTGCGGCCGTCGTCGTTCGCGAGTGTCACGTCGGCGCCGGCTTCGATGAGATCCTGAGCCACGTCGGCGGCGTCGGCGGACCACGCGGCGGTCTGCATCAGCGGTGTCATGCCGTTCTGACCGCGCGCGTCGAGGTCGACACCCTGTTGGGCGAGGAGTTGGAGAACGTCGGGGTGTGCGCCGCGAGCGGCTTGGTGGAGCGGCGTGTCTCCTCGCGCGTCGGTCGCCATGGGATCGGCGCCGGCTTCGATCAACACCTCCACGCCTCGCGGATCGTGGCCGACGGCGTGGTGGAGCGGCGTCGCGCGGTCGCCGTCGGTACGCGACGGGTCGGCCCCGGCGGCGAGGAGCAAGTGCATCGCGTCGATGGACCCGAAGCGCGCCGCGCGGTGGAGCGGCGCCGACCCGGTCGCGTCGCGCATACTCGGATTGGCGCCCGCGGCCAGAAGCGCGATCACACCCAGCGTGTCGTTCGTAGCCACGACGCGGCCGAGCGGCGTCGGCCCGTTCTCGACGCTGAGGTTTGGATCGGCGCCGCGCTCAATCAGGAGGCGAGCGACCTCTGGCCGGTTCGCGTTGATCGCCGCGAGCAGCGGCGTCATACCGTCGGCAGCTTCGTCGGGGTCGGCGCCGGCGGCGAGCAGCGCCGCCACGCTGTCAGCCGGCGCGTCGAAGACGGCGTCGAGGAGTGGCGTCTGGGCGGCGGCGGCGGCGCTCCAGAGGAGCAGCAGGAGCGGAATAAAACGAGCCATTTACACAGTACAAATGGTGGCAGCTTGGCTACGATGCGTATCCGGCGAGAGACAGGTTAGCGGCTCGCCGCAGCGAGAAGCGCGGCGATCTCGCGCCGCGCCGGGCGCTCGGCCTCGTCGGCCCAACTGGCTTCGGCGATCCGAGCGGCGGCGACCGCCAGCGAATCTCCCTCTTCGTCGGTCGCGTCGGGGTCAGCGCCGCGCGCTAGCAACACACGGACTACGTCGAGGTGGCCACCGTAGATCGCCGAGAGGAGCGGCGCACCCGCCATGGCGTAGTTGTCGGGCGGGTTGGGGTCGGCACCGGCATCGAGCAGGAGCGCGACGACCTCGGCGTGCCCCGAGCCGGAGGCGTAGTGGAGCGGACGCAGGAGCGACATCGTCATCTCGTAGCCGCCTCCGTCGGTGCCTGCCATGGCGTTGGGGTCAGCACCGGCCGCGAGCAGCATCTGCGCGGCCTCGGCGTGCCCAGCGTTCGCGGCCTCCATGAGCGGCGTCTCATCGTTTCGGTCCGACTCGTCGACGCCGAACTCCGCCACGTCGATGGCGGCGCGCAGCGCAACGAGGTCGCCGAGGCGGGCCGCTTCGTGGAGCGAGAGCGGTAGCACGGGCGCCGCGATCAGCTCGACGGTCAGCTGCTCGCTCATCCCGGTTTCCTCATCGAGAAACGCGACGGTCCACGTGCCCGGCGTGGCGTCAGGGACTGAGCGCCAGCTTTCGGCGTTCAGGCGCAGCGAGACGCCCGGCTCGTACTCGGCGTCCTCGTCCAGCACGGTGCCGTCCGGCCGCACGATGGCGATGGGCGCCGAGTCCGACGCTGCGCCGTACATCTCGTTCGTCAGACGAATCAGGAGCGCGTCGCCCGGCGCGACGGTGACGGTGTGCGTCTCGCCGCGCCTGGTATCTACGGGCTGGGCGAGGGCTGCCGGCGCGAGGCAGAACGCGAGAGCGGCGAGGCGGAAGGCAGTCATCGGTCGTCGTGGGCATCGAGAGTGGAGAACGGTGTAGCGGCACAGTGTCCCGCAGTCCGCATGGCTGCTACTCCAGCAGCGAGATCACAGCAGCGAGATCGTCGGCGGTCGGCGTGTAGAAGTCGATGTCGGCCGGGGGCCAGGGCGCGGGTTTCTGCTGCCACTCCGCGAGACGGTCGCGGGCCACCTGGAGGGCCGTGCGAGGCTCGCGGCTCGACATCTCGACGCCGGTCACGAGCACCGGGTCCGCGCCGAGCGCGAGCAGTTCCGCTACGACCGCCGCGAGTCCATTCTCGGCGGCCTCGTGGAGCGGCGTGAACATCTCGTCGCCGCTGGATCCGTATGCGTTGGGATCGGCGCCGGCTTCGATCAGCAACCGCACGACGGCCACCGCGTCGTAGCTCTCGATGCTGCCGAGAGGTGCCGCCGGTCGGGTCGCAATGAAGAGCGGCGTGGTGACATTCGCTCCGAGGTGGCTCCGTGTTCGCGTCTCCAGGTCCGCCTCAGCGCCGAGCGCAAGCAGGCGCGCCACGGCGTCGGCGTCGCCACGGCTCGCCGCCGCGGGCAGGAGTGCGTAGGTCGCGAACGAGAGATCCGGGTAGGCTTCCAGCACGTCCACCGCCGGTCCGACGCCGCTGTACACCAGGAGGTCGCTGAGAGCGTCATCGCTGGAGTCGTCCCACGCGTCGAGATAGGTCGCCATGTCGGCACCGGCGTCGAGCAGCGAGCGGAAGACGGACAGGTCGCCCGCGTTCACGGCGACTGTCAGCAGGCTCTCGCCGTCGGTGTCGTTCGGGTCCGCACCGTCGGCCAGAAGCGATGCGACGAGGTCAGCGTCGGCGCCGGAGACCGCTGCGTGGAGGGGACTCTGGGCGGCGACGGGCGTGGCGAGAAGGACAGCGAGGAGGAGGGCGCGCATGGCATCGTGGGAAGGGGAACTCGAGGGTAGAGCGCGCGCCACATCTCTCGCCTCCCCGGATGCGGGGAGCTACTCCATCAGGCGAGCGGTCGCGGCGTCGCCGTTGCGCTCGGCGAGGTCGCGCGGCGTCTGGTCCGCAGCGTCGCGCAGCGACGGATCTGCGCCAGCGGCGAGCAGCAGCCGCACCGTCCCGGCGTCGCCGACGGCCGCGGCGACGTGCAGCGGCGTCTGGCGATCCAGATTGTCGGCGTCGTTCGGGTCCGCGCCGTCGGCGAGCAGTGCGCGGACAACCGGCAAGCGGCCGACGGCCACGTGCAGCGCGGTCTCGTCGTTGTCGCGCGCGAGGTCGGGGTCGGAGCCGGCGGCGGCGAGCATCCGCACGAGCGTGGAGTCGATGGCGTCGCGGTCCGGGCGGTCGTCGCCCATGCCTCCGGCGGCGAGGATCATGGGGTCCGGGCCGTCGGGGTTCCAGTTGGGATCGGCGCCGTCGGCGAGCGCGGCGCGGGCCGCCTCCACGTCACCGGCGAGGACGGCGCTGGCGAGGGCGCCGCCGTCGGCCACGGGCGCGTCGGTGGGGACGGCCTCGGTCTCGGGAAGCTGCGGCATGGGCTCGCTCGGCGCGAGGCAGGCGGGGAGGCTGAGCAGAAGAGTGGCCGTGGCGAGAGCGGTGCAGAGCGTCGTGAGGGTCATCGGGAGCAGGCAGGTAGATCGAAGTCGGCGGCGGAGCCGGCCATCACCGTCAGGCCATACCCCGCCACAGTCACGCGGTGGCGAACCGTGCCGCACAAGACGAAGTCTGCGCCGCCGACCGTCGAGTCGGTGCGTTGCCATTCGGGAAGCTGGGTCGCGACACGGTCGGCGAGCGCGTCGGCTCTCTCAAGGGAGAGAAACTCGTAGCCGGTCGGATGAAGGGTGTACTCGCAGACGCCGTCCTTGCAGCTCGTGGACGCGATGTCGAAACCGTCCGGGCGGAGCGTGCCGGTCCACGTGGGGCGACCGTCGGACGGCGGCGGCGCCGACGCGCCGCGGAGCGAGGCGAACGAGGTTTGAGCAGCTTCGAGGAGCATGCCGAGGGCGTCGATCAGAGCATCCATGGAGGCAATCTCCGGGGCGATTCCCTCGGCCTCGCGGAACGCCTCGACCATCCCGAGGACGCGCGCCTGCGCCGCCACCTCCGTGATGTCGCCGGTCCCCTGGACGACGCGGCCCTCCGCGAAGTACGCCATTTTGTAGGTCCCCTCTGGATCGACCACCGCGCCCGCGCCGTGCGGTTTGCCGTCTGCCCACTCACCGATGTAGTGCCGCCCGTTCGGGAAGCGCATGATGCCTTCGCCGTCCCAGCACCACGCCGTGATGCACGTCCCGCCCTGCGCACCGACGGGATCGCCCGGCGCCGCTACCACTTCGACGAACGCACCGTCGGCGAAGCGCTGGCGGACGGTCTCGCCGTTGGGCAACTCCACGGTGTGGACGCCCTCACGCCTTCCGCCGCGAAACGTGCCTCGGTACGTCGTGCCGCCCGGGTACGTGATGAGGTGCTCGCCTTCGGCGTCGCCCTGGACGAACCGGCCTTCGGAGCGCGTCCCGTCCGACCGGATTTCGACGCCGCGACCTGCCTCGTTGCCGTTCTGGAACTCGCCTTCGTAGCGTCTCAGGCCCGGAAAGTTGTAGATACCCTGACCGTGTCTCTCACCGTTTCGAAAGTCTCCGGCGTAGGTCGTGCCGATGTCGTTGCGCCAGGCGCCGTAACCGTTTCGGCAGTTGCCGATGAGGCATCCGGTGCCCGTAGCGGGGATCAGCGGACGCGCGCTGCCCGACGGGGCGGGTGCAGGCGCACCGCCGTCGGCGAGCGGCGGTGCGGGAGACGTGGCACAGGCGCCTACCACGGCGCCTGGCGTGTAGATCTTGACGCTGGCGTTCGCGGGTCCGAGCGTTGTCTCCCGGTGCGGCGAGCCACACGATGTGAAGCCTCCCGCACCCCGGGTTGCGTTCGTGTAGGTCTTGATCCACGCCGGGTGCGCGTCCTCGAAGAGGTCCACGGCACGCTGCGAGGTTGATGGACTGAGCTCGGAGTCGAATTTCAGAACGTACACGCAGTTCGTGCGGGTGCAGTACGTGTTGCTGTTGGCCGCGAAGCTCCCGCCCGGTGGGAGGTAGCCTGCCTCCCACCGCCGGCCGAACTGGTCTTCTCCGATGAACGCACCTCGGTGCGCCGCGAAGTCCGCTCCGCCTGTCGCGTACAGGTGGTCAATGGCAGCGACGATGCGTTGGGGGAGGTCCGTGACGCTGGCCAACGGCGGCGCCAACGAGCTGGACGCGCACCCCGTATGCTGCGGACCCGGCACCTGCGCGACCGTCACACCGACGTAGTCCACTCCGACGAACACCAGCCGACTGAACGCTTCGCACTCGAAAAGGGCGGCTTTCTGGTTGACGTAATTCTCTCGCTTCCATCCGAGGTGGCTCTCAAATCGGTCGGCGAGTGCTCGGGTCTCAGCCTCGCTCCGCTCGACGAAGTCCATAAAGTAGGTGCAACTCTTCGGGCTGCACGTCACGCCAACGTCTGTCGTACGGAACGGCTGGAGGATGCCGGACCACGTAGCGGCGTTGCGCTGCGGGCCGCGGAGCGAGGCGAAGTCGCCGTCGGCGGCCAGGAGTTGATCGACAGCGTTGACGAGCCCGTCGACGAACGCCGCCTCGACGTTGGCGTCGGCCCGCTCGACGCCGCCGGTGAGGACGTCGGCGAGCGATCCGCCCGACGGCGGCGGCTTGGCGATGCGCTCCAGTACGGCGCGCAGGCGGCGCGCCACCTCGGCGGTCTCGGGGCTCGCGGAGAGCGCCGGGTAGATCGCGAACTCCTGGAATCGGGCGCCCTCGGAGTTTCCGCTGATGCCTTCGATGCACTCGGATCCGTCGGCACAGCGGACGCTGACCGTGCCACCGTCTACATCCACGAGGACGCCGTTAGCGGGAATGCGCGTGGTGCCCGTGAGCCGGGTCGTCCACAGGATGGCCGCGCCGTCGGTAGTAAGGCGGAGGCCTGCGCTGAGGCGGTTCACGGCCAGGCTCTGCTCGGCGATGTAGTCGAGGTCGGCCTGGATGTCGGTCTGCGCGTGTGGGGCCGGAGCGGCGAGAAGCGCGAGGGCGAGGAGGAGCGTGCGCAGCATGGCGGGAGTGGGCGGGAGTATGGGCAACGTCGGGCGTGCGCCGTCGGCGCGCCTCCCCAGATGCGGGGAGCGACCGGCTACTCCAGCAGCGCGATGACCGCCCGCAGGTCGGCCGCCGTCGGGACGTGTCCGTAGGGGCCTTCGCTTGACAGCCCACCCAGGCGGCGGCGCGCGAGCGCGAGCGCGTCGAGGTTATCGGGGCCGAGTTCGGCGAGCAGCGACGCGTCCGAGCCGGCCGCGAGCAGGACCCGGACCAGGTCCGCGCGGCCGGACCACGCCGCGACATGGAGCGCCGGGCCGTAGAGGCCGGCGTCCAGCCCGTCGGCCAGGCCGTAGACGTCTGCGTTCGCGCCGCCGTCCAGAAGCGCCCGGGCCGTGCCGACGGCGTCGTAGGCGTCGCCGAGCTCTTCGCGGAGGTAGATGTTGGGCGGCGTGGCGAGCGCGACCAGCGCCGTTCGGGAGCCGTAGACCGTGGCGTCCGGCGAGACCCCGAGCGCGAGCAGCGCGCGGACGCCGTCGGCGTCGCCGCGTGCGGCGGCGAGCGGGAGCATCGAAGCGTCGACCGCGCCACGGCGCTCGCGCAGGTAGGGCAGTACCACGGCCAGGTGTCCCTCGCGCGCGGCGGCGGCGATGGCCGGGATGCCGACGCCCGTCGGCGCGAGCGGGTCGGCGCCGGCGGCCAGCAGGATCGTCGCCACGCTCGCCTCCGAGCCCCCGTTGAACGCCTCGAAAAGCGGTGACGGCGCCGGGCCGCCGGACTCGCCGAGCGGCTGCGCGTCCGGGTCCGCGCCGGCGGCCAGCAGCACGCGCGCGACCGCTGGCGCATCGAACGCGGCGGCAAAGTGGAGCGCCGTCCGGCCGTCGGGGTTGGCGAGCGACACGTCGGCGCCGGCTTCCAGGAGGTCCCGGGCGAGCGCGGCCTCGTCGCCGGACCAGGCGGCGGCCTGCATCAGCGGCGTCATGCCGTGCCGCCCGCGTGCGTCCAGGTCGGCGCCCTGCTGCGCGAGCAGCTGGACGGTGTCGGGGTGCGCCCCGCGCGCGGCGCGGTGCAGCGGCGTGTCGCCTTCGGCGTCGCGCGCCACCACGTCGGCGCCCGCCTCGATCAGCAGGTCCACGACGACCGGCGCTCTCCCGGCGGCGACGTGCAGCGGCGTCGCGGCG
>JAULKR010233635.1:0-14252 GCA_032356305.1 Prasiola linearis | reverse complement strand
CCGGCGCCGCTGCGCGCGGCCGCCGCGCGCGCGGCCATCACCGCGCTGCCTGTCCTGCGCGGCGCGCTCGAACGCGCCGGGCCGGCACGCCCGCTGACCGGTCTGGCCGACCGGCTGCTGCGCATCGAGTCGTTGGCGCCTCTCGGCGGCTGCCGCACGCCCCTGGACGTGTTCGCGCACCTGCTCACCCACTGGCACGGCCGGCGGGTGCTGGCGGACGGGCCCGCGGTGCGCGCCACGCTGGCCGACGGCCCCGCGGGGGCGTCCACGCTCGAGCGCATGATGTACGACGACGCGATGCGCTACCTGCCCGACACGATCCTCGCGAAGGTGGACCGCGCGACTATGGCGGCGAGCCTGGAGTCGCGCGCGCCGCTGCTCGATCACCACCTCGTGGCGCACGCGTGGCGGCTGCCCGAACGCGTGCGGTATCGCGACGGGCAGGGCAAGTGGGTGCTGCGGCGCGCGCTGGATCGGCGCGTGCCGGCGGCGCTGACCGATCGGCCCAAGGCGGGCTTCGGCGTGCCGGTGGGCGCGTGGCTGCGCGGACCGCTGCGCGATTGGGCCGAGGCGCTGCTGGACGAGCGCCTGCTGCGCGAGCAGGGCCTGTTCGATGCGGCCGCGGTGCGCGCGACCTGGGCGCAGCACCTCGCCGGGCGCTGGGACCACGATTTCGACCTGTGGGTCGTGCTGATGTTCCAGGCGTGGCACGCGCGCTGGATGCGGGCACCCGCATGTGCGGCATAGCGGGTTTCCTGGAAGGCGCGGCCGGACGCGGCGTCGACGAGCGGCGCCGCATCGCGGACGCGATGATCGGGCGCATCCGGCATCGAGGCCCGGATGGCCGACGGACCTGGACGCCGATGGACGGGGCCGGCGGGGCCGATGGGACCGACGGGCTCTGCCTCGCCCACGCCAGGCTCTCCATCGTCGATCTCGCGCCCAGCGGCGACCAGCCCATGCGGGACGCGAGCGGGCGCTGGACGATCGCCTACAACGGCGAGCTCTACAACCACCGCGCCCTGCGCGCCTCGCTCGAGCGGGACGGCGCCATCGCGTGGCGCGGCCGTTCGGACACCGAGGTGCTGATAGAGCACATCGCCCGGCGCGGGCTCGCCGCCACGCTCGAGGCGGCGGTGGGCATGTTCGCGTTCGCGCTGTGGGACGGCGCAGAGCGGAGCCTCGTCCTCGTGCGCGACCGCTTCGGCGAAAAGCCGCTCTACGCGCAGCCGCTGCCCGACGGCGTGGTGTTCGCCTCCGAGCTCGCGGCGCTGGAGGCGCATCCGCGCGCCAGCCGCCGCGTCGACGAGGCGGCCGTCGCGGCGCTGCTGGCCGAAGGCGCGATCCCGGCGCCGCGCTCGATCCTGGATGGGGTCTTCAAGCTCGAGCCCGGCACGCTGTGGCGCATCGGGGTCGAGGGCCGCATCGTGCGCGAGCTGTGGTACGACCTCGCGGGCGTTGCCGCCGACGGGCTCGCCCACCCGTTCACGGGGGACGACGATGCGGCCGTCGAGCGCTTCGAGACCTTGTTCGAGCGCGCCGTGGCCGACCAGATGGTCGCCGACGTGCCGCTCGGCGCGTTCCTGTCCGGCGGCATCGACTCGTCCCTGGTGGTGGCCACGATGCAGCGCCTGGGCGCCGCGCCGGTGCGCACCTTCAGCATCGGCTTCGATGCGGCGGGCTACGACGAGTCGGGGCACGCCCGGGCGGTGGCCGACGCGCTCGGCACCGAGCACCGCGAGCTGCGCGTCGGACCCGCCGAGGTGCTGGACACCATTGCCGCCCTGCCCGCCGCCTGGAGCGAGCCCTTCGCCGACTCCTCCCAGGTGCCCACCGCGATCGTCGCGGCACTGGCCCGCGAGGACGTCACCGTGGCGCTCTCGGGGGACGGCGGCGACGAGGTGTTCTGCGGCTACGAGCGTCACGCCTTCGCGCTGCGCCAATGGCCGATCCTGGCACGCGTGCCGGGTCCGGTGCGGTCGCTGGCCGGCGGAGCGCTGGGTCGTGTGCCGCCGCAGGCGCTGGACGCGCTCGCCGCGCGCACCCCGGGTCTGTCGCGCTGGAGCCGCCCGGGCGAGAAGCTGCACCGGGGCGCGGCCCTGCTGGGTGCGCCGGACCTGCCGGCGCTCTACCGCGGGCTGACGCGGCTGTGGCGCGATCCGACCGATGCGCTGGCTGCGGGCGCGGTGCCGACGGGGACGCCGCTGCCGGAGTTCCTGCGGCACTCGCCCCACCGTGTGCCCGACGGCCTGGACCCCGCCCAGTGGATGATGCTGGCCGACCAGCGCGGCTACCTGCCGACCGACATCCTCGCCAAGGTCGATCGGGCCGCGATGGCCGTCTCGCTGGAGACTCGGGTACCGTTCCTGGACCACCGGCTCGTGGCGTTCGCCTGGTCGCTGCCTCGACACCTGCGGGTGCGCGACGGGCGCGCGAAGTGGCTGCCGCGCGAGGCGCTGCGGCGGCGCCTGCCGGCAGCGCTCGTGGAGCGCCCCAAGATGGGCTTCTCGATCCCGCTGCACGAGCTGCTGCGCGGCCCGCTGGTGCCGTGGGCCGAAGCGCTGCTGGACCCGGATCGCCTCGCCCGCGACGGACGCTTCGACGTGATCGCGGTCCGGCGCGCCTGGTCCGAGCACCGTCGCGGAACCGCCGATCACGCGTGGCGGTTGTGGGCGGTGCTGATGTTCGAGGCGTGGCGGGAGCGACGCGGGTGAGCGACACCGGTCAGTGCGGCGGAGCCCGATCGGCCAGTTCGGCACGTTCGGCACGTTCGGCACGTTCGCCCCGGGCCGCGAGCCCGGCCACCGCCAGGCCCAGGTACTCGCGCAGCGCGCGAGAGCTGCCGCCGAGCGCGATCGCGTCGGGTACCCAGGCGAGCGGGCCGCGCGGGCCGCGGTCGCCGATCCACCGGTTCGCGGGAACCGCGACCACGTCGAGCCCGACGCGCTCGAACTCGACCATCGCGCGCGGCATGTGCATTGCCGAGGTGATCAGGTACAGGCGGCCCGGAGCGGGCTCGAGCCCGTCGATCAGGGCGGCCACCGCGAGCGCGTTCGCGCGCGTGTCGCCGCTCCCGGACTCGAGCAGCACGCGCTCGGCGGGCACGCCCCACAGGGCGAGCGCATCGCGTCCCAGCTCGGCCTCTGAAGGCCAGTCGGGGATGCCGTCCGCGTTCTCGTCGGGGCCGCCGCCCCCGCCGCTCGCGATCACGCGCGTCAGCCTGCCGGCGTGCCACAGCCGCGCCACCAGGTGCAGCCGATCGCCCGAGGCCGTGAGCTCGCCGCCATCGCGGGGGGCGGGCGCGGTCCCGATGCCGCCGCCGAGCAGGACCGCCGTGCCGCCCCGGGGCACCGCCTCGATCGCGAGCGTCGGATGGCGGCGCTCCAGCGAGCCGATGAGCGCGGCGCTGGTGACGGGCAGCGCGAAGACCGCGAGCACTCCCCAGGCCGTGACCGTCGCCGCGAAGGCCGCCCGGGGTCGGGCGTGGTGCAGGATCAGCGCGACGGTCAGGCCCGACAGGGCGATTCCCAACGGCATGACCAGCAGCGGCAGGAGGCGCTCGAGCATCGCGGGGGACCGGGGGGCAGGGGGGAACGGCGGACCGGAGCGTAGCGGGTCGCCACGAACCGGGTTCCCACGGGAGGGGTGCCCGTGATGCCCGGAGGCGTGCGGCGCCTGCTCGACGCGATGGACCCCGGGCACCGGCGGATCCTCGACGGGATGGTCAAGGTCGCGCTCTTCGTGCTGCTGGGCAAGTTCGCCGCGGCCGGACGCGACATGGCGGTCGCCTGGCGCTTCGGCACCGGCGAGTCGGTGGACGTGTACGTGTTCGCCTTCACGATGGCGACCTGGATCCCGGGCATCTGGACCGCCGTCCTGCACATGGTCTACGTGCCGCTGGCGGGCCGCCTCGGACGCGAGGGCCGCGATCGTTTCGCCGCCCAGCTGCACGGCGCGACACTCGCCGCCTCGGCGCTGCTGTCGCTCGCGGCGGTGTTCGGGTTGCCCGCGCTCCTGCGCGCCCTCGCCACGGGGTTCGGCCCCGAAGCGCTCGCCGAGCTCGACGTCGTGGGGCGCCAGCTCGCGCCGCTGGCGGGCCTGGGAGTGCTCATCGCCTTCTACTCCGCCATCCTGCTGGCCCTGGAGCGCCACGCCAACACGCTGGCGGAGGCGGTTCCCGCGCTGTGCATGCTGGTGGCCGTGCTCGCCTGGCCGCACGCGGCCGACGCGGGCCCGCTGGTGGCGGGAGTGCTGGTGGGCACGGCGTTGCAGGCGGCGCTGCTGTACCGGCTGCTGGCGACGGGGGGGGATGCGCCCCCGGTCGCGGTTCCGCGGGCCTCGGAGGGCTGGGGCCTGTTCCGCGACGCGATGGGATTCATGGTGCTGAGCCAGGTGGTGTTCGGCCTGCAGGCACCGATCGACCAGTACCTGGCCGCCTCCCTGGGCACGGGCTCGGTGGCGACGTTGAGCTATGCCCAGCGGCTGCTGTCGCTCGCGATCGGGCTCGGCGCCACCGCGGTCGGCCGGGCGATCCTGCCGGTGCTGTCCGACGAGGCGCTGAGCGTGGCGCGTCGCTTCCGCGTGGCGCGCACCTGGTTCGCCCTGCTGCTCGCGGCTGGGGCGGTGGGTGTCGGGCTCGGCTGGGTGCTCGCGCCGTTCGGCGTGCGCCTGGTGTTCGAGCACGGCGCGTTCGATGCGCAGGACACCGCGGCGGTGTCGCAGGCGGTGCGCTGGGGCCTGCTGCAGCTGCCGTTCTACTTCTCCAGCATCGTGCTGGTGCAGCTGTTCGCGAGCCTGGGTCGCTACCGGATTATCGCGGCCAGCGTGTTCCTGCCGATCGCGCTCAAGCTCGCCCTCGGACCGTGGTTGGCCGCACGCTACGGGGTGGCAGGCGTGATGCTGTCCACGGTGATGATGTACGCCGTGAACGGGGTCTACTACTGGGTGATGCTGGTGCGCGAGGAACGACGCGAGACCGGGTTGGCGCGAAACGTGTGATGAGGATCCCCCCGGAAGTCCGGCGGCGGTCAAGTGTCCCGGCGCTCGGCCGCCAGTGCGGACGTTCCTTCCCGCTTCCCCGTTTTTTTCCGGACCCTGCGCCCATGATCGCACCGCTCCAGCGCCTGCTTCGGGCGCTCTCTCCCGCCCTGAAGGCTTCCCTGGTTCCCGCCGTCGCGCTCGCGCTGCTCGCACCCGCCGGGCCGGCGGGCGCCCAGTCCGGGAACGCGGCCCGGGACGTGTCCACCGACGTCGCCCTGCCCTTCGACACCGCCGGCCGGCTCGCCGGCTACCTCGCCACCGGACGCGACGCCTCGGCGCCGCAGGCCTACTGGCGCTGCACCACGAACGCGGGGCCGGACCGGGACCTGCGGCTGTTCGCGGACGGACGCGGCCACTTCGGCGTGCCGATGCTCGTCTGGCGCGCGACCGGGGCGAACCGCCTGGAGATCGAGTCCGAGGGGCTCACGCGGCCGTTGCGCGATGTCTCCGCGTTCGTGAGCGGCGGCGTGGAGCGGTTCACGGCGCGTGCCGACGATGGCTTCACGCTCGCGTGCCGCTGGGCCGGGCGCGCCCGGAACGCGGGACCGGAGCTGCTCGACGATCCGGGTGCGGGCCTGGCGAACCTGTTGACCGGAACCGCCTCGAACGACTTCGGCCTCCCCTGGCGTTGCGACGTGGGAAACCGGAGCGACGGGAGCGTCGAGCCCGTGACGCGTACCGTGGTGTTCGTGCCCGGCGGCTTCGCCACCCTCGACGGCGACCCGGCCGAGTGGTTCGTGGACGATCGTGCCCACGTCGTCATCTCCACCGATGCCGAGCTGTTCGCGCTCGACCGCGCCTACGCCGATCCGGGCGCCGAGGGCGACCGGTTCACGGCCCGTCACCGGGGCATCGGGGTGGACTGCCGTCGCGGTTGACGGGCGGTTGACGGACGGTTGACAGGCGGCTCGCGGGAGTCCGCGCCGAGCGGCCGGACGCACGACGGGTGGGTGATGGCGCGCCCAATGCGTCCCCGAGGGGCCGATTACCGTCCGAAAACGGGTGGGATACCGCGGCACGGCATCAGGGGTTCGGTATCGTCCCGGCCCATGGAGACGACACTGCAACTGAGCACGTTCATGGGCCGCGCGCTGCACCTGGTGCTGCCGTTCATGACAGGCCTGTGCGCCATCCTGGGCCTTGCCTTGCTGGCGCCCTCGCTCGGCATCGTCGATCGACCCGACGCGCGCAAGATCCACGAAGGGGATGTGCCGTTGGTGGGCGGTCCCGCGATGTTCGTCGCCATCGCGATGGCTTCGGCGCTGCTGCTGCCGCATCCCCAGATCCTGGTGTTCCTGGTGCTGTGCGCGGCCCTCGTGGCGATGGGCATGGCTGATGACGTGTTCGATCTCTCGCCGGTGCTGCGCGCCGTCGTGCAGGCGGGCGTCGCGTTCGCGATGGTGGCCTTCACGGGTGCGGAGCTCACGAACCTCGGCGATCTGGTGGGGCTCGGCCCCGTGGCGCTCGGCGGCCTCGTCGCGCTCGGGTTCACGGTGCTGTGCACCGTGGGCGTGATCAACGCGGTCAACATGATCGACGGGGTCGACGGCCTGGTGGGCAGCGTGCTGACCATCAGCTTCGCGGCGCTGGCCTGGGTCAGCTGGTCGGCCGGTCACTGGATCGACACCAAGCTCGCCGTGATCGTGCTCGGTGCCCTCGCCTCGTTCCTGCTGTTCAACGCCCGCGTGTTCGTGCCGCGCGCGCGCATCTTCATGGGCGACTCGGGCAGCATGATGCTCGGCTTCGCGCTCGCCTGGCTGCTGGTCCGGCTGACCCAGGGTCCCGAGGCCGCACTGTCGCCGGTGGCCGCGGGCTGGGTGTTCGGCCTGCCGCTGATGGACACCGTCTCGGTGCTGGTCGCGCGGGTGCGCCGTCGCGTCTCGCCGATGACCGCGGGGCGCGATCACCTGCACCATCTGCTGCTGGACGCCGGGTTCTCGGTCAACCGCACCGTGGCGACGCTGTGCCTGATCCAGGCGGCGTTCGTCTCGGTGGGCCTGATCGGCGGAGAGATCCCGGGTGCCGAGCCCGCGCTGTTCGCGGGTTTCGTGGCGCTGACCGTCGTGCACCACGCGTTGACCTCGCGCCGGTTGCGTACGCGCATCGGGGCGCTGCCGGATCCGGTGGGCCCGGGACCCGCCGAGGTCGCTCCGGTCTCGTCGACCGCTCGCTACTGAGCCGCACGGTTCTTCCGCGCGACCGTTCCCTCGGCTGGCTTCAGGTCCGGGCGCGCACGGTCCCGCGCCGGGCCTCGTGCAGCCGCTCGTAGATGGAGAGGTGGCGCGCGGCGACGGCGTCGGCCCGCATCTCGCGCTCCACCAGCGCCCGACCCGCCCGGCCCATGGCGCCGCGCCGATCGGGATCCTCGAGCAGCGTGCGGATGGCCCGCGCCAGCGCATCCGGGTCGCGCAGCGGCACCAGCAGGCCCGTCACCCCCGGATCGATCGCGTCGCGGCAACCCGGCACATCGGTCGTGACGACGGCCCGGCCCGCGGCCCCGGCCTCGACCAGGGCGCGCGGCAACCCCTCGCGCCAGGACGGCAGCACGACCAGGTGCACGCTCTCCAGCAGCGTCGGCATATTCGTGCGGTGGCCCAGGAACGTCACCGCGCCATCGGCGCCCAGCCGCTCCAGCTCATCGGGACCGAACGCCGCGGGATTGCCGGCGCCGGCATCGCCGCCCGCCACGAGAAAGGTCGCGTCGATCCCGTCGGCCCGCAGCGCCCGGGCCGCCAGCACGAACTCCTCGATCCCCTTGTCGCGCAGCAGCCGCGCGGGCAGCAGCACGCGCGGGGTGCCGGGCGGCTCGGGAACGACGCGATAGGCGTCGGGATCCACCCCGGAGCCGCGCACCAGCTCGGTCTCCAGGTGCGGCAGGTGCAGCCAGTCCACGAGGGCCTGCCGATCGTGGGCGTTCTGGAACACCACCACCCCGTTGGGGTGACCGATGGCGAAGGCGTAGAGGTTCCGGACGACGTAGCGGATGAAGCGGGCGCGGGTGTTTCTCGCATCGACCACGCCGCCGAGCCCGGCGATGGCGTACACGACCCCGGGCACGCGCAGCACGCGCGAGACCGCGCCGCCGTAGAGCACCGGCTTGATGGTGACGAGGTGCACGACGTCGGGGCGCACGTGACGGATCAGGCCGCCGAGCGAGGCCATCGCCCACAGCTCGTCCACCACCGAGGTGCCGCGCGGCTCCACCGCCCAGGCGGTGAACTCGGCGCCGGCGGCTCGGATGCGCTCCACGCTTGCATCCCCGCGCGCGGCGACCGTGACGCCGTGGCCGGCGGCGACCGCGGCCTCCACGATCCCCAGCCGGTGGGAGACGAGGAACCAGGCGTCGTTGGTGACGATCAGCAGACGCACGCGGGCCCTGACGGTGGAAGGCTTTCCGGGAAACGTCGATCCTATCCCGTTGCGGGCCCGGAGACGGGAAACCGCCCGCATTCGGTCCCGGACGTGCCTGTTATCGTCCGCCCCGACGCTTCCCCAGGCCCGATCGCATGCACGTTCTCGTCACCGGCAACACCGGCTACATCGGCCCGGTGCTCGTGCGCGCGCTGCGCGAGCACGAGCTCGATCTGCGCCTGACGGGCTTCGATACCGGCTACTTCGCCCACTGCCTGACGGGCGCCGAGCGGCTGCCGGAGACCCGCGTGGACCGCCAGATCACCGGCGACGTGCGCGACTTCCCGATCCACGCCCTGGAAGGAGTGGATGCGGTGGTGCACCTGGCCGCGATCTCCAACGATCCGATGGGGGACAGCTTCGCCGCCGTCACCGAGGACATCAACGCGCGCGCGAGCGTCGCCATCGCGACGGCGGCGAAGGCGGCCGGGGTCTCCCACTTCGTCTTCGCCTCCAGCTGCTCGATGTACGGCTACGCCGAGGGCGGCCCGCGTGCCGAGACCGACGCGCTGAATCCGCTGACGGCCTATGCGCGCTCCAAGGTCGCCACCGAGGCCGCCCTGGAGCCGCTGGCCGGGGACGGCTTCACCGTCACCAGCCTGCGCTTCGCGACCGCCTGCGGCATGTCCGACAGGCTCCGGCTCGACCTCGTGCTCAACGACTTCGTGGCGGGTGCCCTGACCTCCGGGCGCATCGACATCCTGAGCGACGGCACGCCCTGGCGCCCGCTGATCGTGGTCGACGACATGGCGCGCGCGATCCGCTGGGCGATCCGGCGCGAGGCGGGGGATGCGCCGTACCTGGCGATCAACACGGGCTCGGACCGGTGGAACCATCAGGTGCGCGATCTCGCCGACGCGGTCGCCGCGGCGCTCCCCGGCACTGCGGTGGACGTCAACTTGGACGCTGCGCCCGACAAGCGCTCCTACCGCGTCGACTTCGGCCGCTTCGCGCGCGAGGTGCCCGAGCAGTTCCAACCCGCCGTGGAGCTCGACCAGGCGATCGGGGCGCTGGTGGAGGGCCTGCGGCGGATGCACTTCGCCGACGCCGACTTCCGCCACTCCGCGCTGATGCGGCTCCGGACGCTGGACGCCCACCGTGCCGCCGGCCGGCTCGATGCGGCGCTGCGCTGGACCGGCGCCGCGGACGCCTCGCCCGAGGGGATCCGGTGAAGGCCGTCATCCTGGCAGGAGGCCTGGGCACGCGGATCAGCGAGGAGACCGCGATCCGGCCGAAGCCGATGGTCGAGATCGGCGGCATGCCGGTGCTGTGGCACATCATGAAGATCTACGCCGCCCACGGCGTCGACGACTTCGTGGTGCTGTGCGGCTACAGGGGCCAGATGATCAAGGAGTACTTCGCCACCTACATGATGCGCTCCTCCACCGTGCGCTTCGATCTGGCGAACGGCCGGAGCGAGCTCCTGGACGCACGCGCCGAGCCCTGGACCGTGACGCTCGTGGACACCGGCGAGGAGACGATGACGGGCGGCAGGCTCAAGCGCGCCGCGCCGTACCTGGACGACGAGCCGTTCTTCTTCACCTACGGCGACGGCGTGAGCGATGTCGACATCACCGCGCTGCGCCGCTTCCACGACGAGCAGGGAGCGATGGTCACGCTCACCGCCGTGCAGCCGCCCGGACGCTTCGGCGTGCTGTCGCTGCACGCCGAGCAGACGCGCATCACCCGCTTCGTCGAGAAGCCCGACGGCGACGGCGCATGGATCAACGGCGGCTTCTTCGTGGTCGATCCGAAGGCGATCGACTACATCGACGACGACGCCACCTCGTGGGAGGCGGCGCCCCTGCAGCGCATCGCCGCGGCCGGAGAGCTTGCCGCGTTCCGCCACTCGGGCTTCTGGCAGCCGATGGACACGCTGCGCGATAAGCAGTACCTGGACGGGCTGTGGAAGGCGAACGAGGCCCCGTGGCGCCGATGGTGACGAGCGCGCCCGCCGCGCCGGCCGCATCCGGTCCGCGCCCCGAGCCCGCGCAGCCGGTGACCACCGTGGCGAGCCCGGTGACGGGCCCGGCCCCGCTGTTCTCGTTCTTCACGTGCACCTATAACCGCGCCCATACGCTGCACCGCACGTGGGACAGCATCCGTGCCCAGACGCTGCAGGACTTCGAGTGGGTGGTGTTCGACAACGGCTCCACGGACGGGACGCTGGAGCTGTTGAAGGGTTGGCAGCGCGAGGCCGGCTTCCGGCTCGAGATCCTGCACTGGCCCGGCAACACCGGTTTCCAGCGCACCCTGAACGAAGGCATCAGGACGATGCGCGGGCGCTTCTGGCTCGAGCTCGACTCCGACGACGCGTGCGTGCCCGCGACGCTCGAGCGATTCGTCGAGCTCTGGGAGTCGATTCCGGAGGAGGATCGTGACGGCTACGCGGGCGTGACGGTGCGCTGCGTGGACCAGCACGGGAACCTCGTCGGGGATCCGCTGCCGCGCTCGCCGCTGGACTCCACCCACCAGGAGCTGGAGTACGTGCACCGCGTGGGCGGCGAGAAGTGGGGCTTCACGCGGCTGGACGTGCTGCGCCGCTTCCCCTTCGCCGACGTGCCGGCCCACGTCAACGGCGCGCACGTGTGGCGCGCCATCGGGCGCGAGTACCTCACCCGCTTCGCCGACGACGCGCTGCGCATCTACTGGATCGACGAGCCGGGCAGGAAGGATCAGCTCTCGCACCACCTGATCAGGAGCGCCGCCAACGCCTACGGGCGACGCCTGAACGCGCTCGATGCGCTCAACAACGACCTCGCCTGGTTCCCGAAATCACCGAAGCGCTTTCTCGAGCAGGCCGTCGTGCAGTCCTGGTTCGCGAACCACCTGGACGTCGGGCTCGGGGCGCAGCTGCGCGAGATCCGTCCCGCCCTGTCGCGCGCGCTCACCGTCCTGGCCTGGCCGGCCGGCAAGGCGCTGTACTGGTGGCCGAGGGTGACGGGCGCGGCGCGCGACCGGGCCTGATGCGACCCTGGCAATGGATCGCGGTCGCGCTGTGGATCGCGATCGTCGCGTTCCACGAGAGCGCGCACGACGAGGTGCAGGCCTGGGCCATAGCCCGGTCGGCCGCCTGGCCCTGGGAGATCGTGCGCCACATGGCCTACGAGGGTCACGGCTCGCTGTGGCCGCTGCTGCTGTGGCCCTTCACGCTCACCGGCCAGATCGGCTGGATGCACGTTGTCGCGGGCGCGGCCGCGCTCGTGCTCGCGGTGGTGATCGCCTCGTTCGTCGATCGACCCTTCCCTCCCATCCTGGGATTGGCCTGGGCGTCGGCGCCCCCGCCGGCCGTGCGCCCCGCGCGGGCGCGAACCGGCCCCAACTCTCCCGATCCCGCCCGGGCGACCCTGGCGACACCGCTCCACCTGGATCGTCGAGGAGGCGGTGTTGAGCCAATACATGTGCTGGCATCGTTCGACCTGATCAGGTCGGCTCGCGCTCCGATGCGGGCGGCGCGGTGACCCGCCGCACCCGTCGCAGCAACGGCACCTCGACGACCCGATGCACCGCGACGCCCGCGGCCATCGTGAAACCGATGCAGCCGAGCGCCACCGCGTCGGCAGGCAGCGAGGCGGCGAGCCGCACGGCGAGCTTGTACCACAGCGGCACGGTGACCACCTGCACCAGGTACACCGCGTAGAAGGCGTCCCCGAGGGCGCGCAGGGCGGCGCTCCTCGACGGCGGCAGACGCAGTCCCGCGACCACGAGCGCCGCCGCCGGCACCCCCCACGCCAGCACGCGCCGGACCCCGGCCTCGTCGTGCCCGACGAACCAGGCGGCCCCCAGCGCGGTGCCGGTCGCCACGATCAGCAGCGCGGCGTGCGCGGCGGCGCGCGGCAGCCGCAGGTGCATCCACGCCAGCGCCATGCCGAACCCGAACTCCAGCGCCATGGGTCGCACCGCGCCCACGGACACCAGCGCGAGGATCATCCCGACCGGCACGATCCTCGGCGCGACGTCACCCCCCCGACCGCCAAGCGCGATGCCGAGCGCGAAGACCGCGTAGAACAGCATCTCGTACTCGAGCGTCCAGCCGACGTAGACGATCGGGTCGGTCCGCGTCAGGATCTCGGAGGCGAACCCGAGCGACAGCACGACGCTCCCCGGCGTGATCTCGGGGCCGAAGTCCGTCTCGGGGAGCGCCAGCACCACCGCGCACAGCGCGAACGTGATGCCCCAGTACAGCGGAACGATCCGCGTCGCGCGGTCGAGGGCGAACCGTGCCGGGGAGCGCGGACGCCGCGCCTGCACGTACGTCATGACGAAGCCCGAGATCACGAAGAACAGGTCGACCCCCGCCGCGCTCCATCCCTCGGCGAAGCGCAACGCGACGACGGGCATCCCGTAGCCATCCCCGCCGCCGATGGCGTGATAGAGCACGACGGACAGCGCGGCCACGGCGCGCAGCGCCTGCAGGTTGACGAGCATCGACGGTCCGCACGGCTCTCAGGGGACAGGGTCCAGGCGAGGTCTCAACAACGCGCCGACCTCGTCGGCGAGCGACAGCGCGGCGGTCAGCCCGGGAGACTCGATTCCGTAGAGATCGATGCGCCCGCCGCCGGCCCCGTCCACGTCGCCGCGCAGAACGAAGTCGTCGAGCACCTCGTCGCCGCGGCGGATCTTCGGCCGGATGCCGGCGTAATCCGGGGCGAGCGCTCCTTCGGGCAATCCCGGCCAGTAACGCCGGATGCGCTCGGCGAATCCCGCGGCACGCGCCGGATCCACCGCGTGATCGTGACGCTCCACCCATTCGACGTCCGGGCCGAAGCGGGCCCGGCCCGCAAGATCGAGGGTCAGGTGCACGCCGAGCCCGCCGGGCTCCGGCATGGGGTAGATCAGGTGCGTGAAGGGCGCGCGCGCCTCCAGCCGGAAGTAGCTACCCTTGGCCAGCGCCGCGCGCGGCGTGTCCGAACCCGCAGGCCCGAGCGCGCAGGCGCCGTGGCCGGCGGCGTTGACGACGGCGCGCGCGCGCAGCCGCGTGGCGGAACCGGGGACGGCATCGCACCCACCGCCCACGTCGTCCCCCGCAGCGCCGCCGCCGTCCACCGTGTCCACGCACCACGCCCCGTCCGCGCCGCGCGCGATGCCGGTCACGCGCACGCGCGTGGCCAGCACGCCACCGCGCGACTCGGCGGCGCCGAGCAGCGAGAGCATGAACGCGTGGCTGTCGACGATGCCGGTGGACGGCGAGAACAACGCCGCGCGGCACTCCAGCGCAGGCTCCAGGGCGAGGGCCGCATCGCGCTCCAGCCGCCGGATGTCGTCCACCCCGTTGGCGCGCGCGTGCGCGGCGATCGCGTCGAGGGTGGCGACCTGCGCGGGCGTCGTCGCCACGACGAGCTTGCCGCAGCGCCGGTGCGGTACGGCGTGCGCCTCGCACCAGGCGTACAGCGCGGTCCGGCCCGCCACGCAGTGACGCGCCTTCAGGCTCCCGGTGCGGTAGTAGAGACCCGCGTGCACGACCTCGGAGCTGCGTGAGCTGGTGGCGCTGCCGAAGTGCGCCTCGCGCTCCAGCACCAGGACCTCGCGACCGGCCCGCGCCAGCCGCGCCGCCACCGCCAGGCCGACGACCCCCGCGCCGATCACCACGACGTCCGCGTCGAGATCCCGCTGCACGCCGCTCACCGCAGCGCCTCCGCGTGCGCCTCGATGCCCGACACGTCCCAGGCGGCCGCGCGGCGCCGTGCGCCCATCGCCAGCGCTCGGCGCGCGGCCCCATCCCCGAGCAACCGGTCCATCACCTCGACCCAGGCGAGCTCCACGGGTGTGGGTGGGATTTCGTCGAAGTCCAGGAAGGCGGC
>JAULKR010233524.1:0-14260 GCA_032356305.1 Prasiola linearis | reverse complement strand
CGACCGCAACGACTGACAGCGGAAATGCCGATGGTCAAGATCAATGGTCTGAAGTCCGCCAGCGGTTGCCGTTGCCGTGAGGTACCGGCGCCCTGCTCACGACGCCTCGGACTCGTCGAGCAGGGCAGGGCCGAACAATCTCGATCGGGCGTCGTTCCGAGCGCCATCGGCCCGATCTCGACACCCGCCGGCACGACCTCACCGCCGGTTGCCCGACGGCCCCTCGTCCGGTCGGTCGTTGCCCTCGCCGTCACCGGTCCCGAAGTCGAGCGCCGCCTGATCCTCCGCGACGCGCGACGCCGGCACGGGCTCGATCTCACCGGCCGGCACCCCGGCGGCGAGTAGCCGGGCCTCGAGCCGACCGAGGTGGGCGTGGAGGTCGAGCTCGGTCCGCCGTGCCGCCTCCGCCGCGGTGCGAGCGGCATGGGCGTCGCGCTGCGCCGCCTCGAGGCCCGCGTCGAGCCTCTCCGCGCGGTCGCGGGCGGTGTCGCGCTCCGGTTCGAGCCTCGCGACCCGGGCACCGAGCTCGTCCGCTCGCGCGAGGGCCGCGTCGAGCCTCGCGCCGGTCTCGGCGAGGGTCGACGCCTGAGCTGCGCTCGTCGCCCGTAGCTCGGCCCCTGCGGCCTCGCTTGCGGTCAGCGCCGCCCGGAGGTCCTGCGCCGTCGCCTCGGCCCGCTCGGTGGCCTTGCGCTGCTCGGCGAGGTCCCGGCCGAGGGCGATGCCGACGTCGCGTATCTCCGCCTCGCGCTCGCGGGACTCCGCGAGGGCCTGCGCCGTCGCGTCGCGCTCGCGGAGGAGGACTGCGAGGGCCTTCTCGAGCTCGTCGACGCGCCCCTGTGCGTGATTGCGTTCGAGCGCCATATCGGTCTCCGACTGGCACGCACGTCTGCGCACCCGCTCGGCGGCCTTGACGCGGCCGTCAGCCTCGACCCGGGCGGTCTCGACGAGCGCACTCGCGGCGCGTGCCGCCTCGACGCCGAGCGCCCTGAGCGTGGAGGCGAGGACGTCCGACAGCGCCTTGCCGAGCGGCTCGCCCTCGGGCGCGGCGGTGGCGACCAGGCGCGAGCCCCGGACCTCGTCGCGCAAGGCCGTCAGGCGCGTGCGACCGCCCCCGAGGACCTCTTGGAGCTGGCGGACCGAGGGCTCGACGCCGTCGCGTGCCTGGAGCTCGTCCATCGCGTTCTCGACGAGCTCCGCGGTGAGCTTCGACGGGCGTCCGCCTCGCGAGAGCGGCGGCGATTCCTCGTCGCCGGGCGGTGGCACCGCGTCATTACGCCGGGCGGCGACGTCGTCGAGCGGGTCGTGGGGGTCGGGCATGAGGGGTCACCGGCGGCGGAGGGGGTGATCGGAGGGTACAGAGGTTAGAGTCCGGTACATGTTCCGGAATGGTTACGGAACGTGTACGTTCCGATAACGATGGCCATCGGGAGGAGATCGCCGGCCGGCAGTTCGCGCCCTCGTCCCGTGCCCTCGCCTCCGCCTGGTCGCGGTTGTCCGCGGGGCGCACCCGCAGCGCGGCGGACCCGCACGCGCTTGAGCGGCGGGCGCAGGGCGACGGGGCGGCGTTGTCCGACGGAACGCCTCCGGACGGCAGCTCGGGCGAGCGCCGGGTCGGCGAGGTCGCGCGCGGGAACGAATTTCCTCAAAACCCTGGCGGGATTTTTTTGAGAAAGGCGCGATCGTCGGGACGCAGTCGACAGAGGCGCGCGCAGGATTCGAAACCTGGGAGGCGGCTCGATCGCGCGTCGACCCCTAGCTAATCAGGATCGGGTCGGCAGATCCGGCACACCCCACCCCCTCGCCTTTCGAAACCCACTTCCCGCCGGCAAGGGCGGACGTCGACGGCCGCGATCGAGGTCCGGCGGGCCGACCGGCGACCGGCCGTCGGTCGCGCGCGCAGGACCGCCAGGGGGACGACGGGCGCGGGCCGGCCGGGGGTCGAGCCTGTAGGACCGGAGGGGGGAGGGGTCGACGCGGACCGGGCCGAGCTCGGTCACGGCGGGATCGATCCGGCGCCGTCGAGGTTCGCGTGATCGGTTGTCGGTCGATGCAGTGGGACGCGGACCGACCGTCGGCTAGTAGGGGATGTGCTCGCAGGCTAGGCCGTCGTTGTCCCGATCGAGATCGTGGGGATCGTCCGACCCGCTGGCTTCGAAGAAGCGTTGAGCATCGGCCCGAGTGTCGAAGTCAATGCAATCCATGTCGCCAGACGACGACGGATCGTCGTTCACCACCTCGAACGGATTGGACGATTCGTTCTCGTCGGTTTCACTGCAAGCCGACAGCAGCGCCACGATCCCCAGCGCGATGATCATCCGAGTCATGTGCCTTACTTGCCGTTGTGGCAGTGATACGGCTTGCTGCCGGCGTGGCAGCCATCGGAATTTGTACCGCCCGAGTGAGCGAACGAGGCGGCAGGTGCAGTGAGCAGGGCGGCGACAACGGCGAGGGCGGCGAAGATCCGGATCATGTTCATTGCTCTGTAGGATTTCAGTTTGTTAATTACATCACGGAAACTTTCCCCCCTGTGTGGTAGCAATCCCTTCGAGCTGCGTCCGGCGAAACGGCTCCTCTGGCACGGGGTGACGACGGGGCTGTGATCCGTCGACCGACGGGGTGCCCGAAGCTCACAGACGCAAGCGCACCTCATCCGGTTACCCGATCCGAACCGCCTACCCGGTCGCGGATCGACGTCGATCGGTAGTGTTACATTCAGCCATACGCCCGTTTGGCTAAATGCAACAGGACAGGAAATGGCAAAGCAGACCACGAAGGAAGGGGCCACGAAGTTCGTTCCGTACTACCGCGTCAGCACCGCGCAGCAGGGACGCTCCGGGCTCGGACTCGACGCGCAGCGGGAGAGCGTTGCCAGGTTCCTCGAGACGAAGGGCGACGCGGCTGCGCTGACCCTCGCGGAGTTCACCGAGATCGAGAGCGGCGGCAAGGTCGATCGGCCGGAGCTGACGAAGGCGCTGCGGCGCTGCTCGCTCACCGGCGCGACGCTCGTCGTCGCGAAGCTCGATCGGCTGTCGCGTGATGTCGAGTTCATCGCCCGGCTACAGCGCGAGGGCACTCCGTTCATCTGCGCCGACATGCCCGAGGCGAACACGCTGACGATCGGGCTGCTCGCGGTTCTCGCACAGCATGAGCGGGAGCTGATCTCGACGCGGACGAAGGACGCGCTCGCCGCAGCGAAGGCGCGAGGGGTCGTGCTCGGGAACCCGCGACTCGCGGAGGTCGCCAACGTCGATACGAGCGTCGCTCGCCGGACGCACGTCGCGCAGGCGGCGAACCGGAACGCGAAGATCACCGAGGCCATCCGCGAGATCGAGGCGGAAGAGGAGGCCGGCGTCGTGCTGACGCTCGCCGAGATCGCCGACAGGCTGAACGAGGCTGGTTACCTGACCGCTCGTGGCGCGAGGTTCACGCGGACAACGGTCATGCGGATCAAGGTGGCGAAGGCCGCGTGAGCCGCTCGACGGACGGCAGGCGGAGGCGATCCGCGCCGAGCGCGAAGCCGGCAAGACCATCAGCGCCATCGCGATCGATTACGACGTGTCGCGACAGGCGATTTACCCGGCGCTCGAACGCTCGGGCGCATGATCTCTAGACAAAGTGTTGTTCGACAACGGATCAAAACTAAGCGCAAGGGTGCGTCGTGACGCGCAATAGTTTGGACATTTTCTACCGATGTGACAATCCGCTGGCGCTGGTTCGGTAAAGCGCTTTGTTATCAACAGGTTTTGAACACACGGACACCATGCCCGGTTGAGCCTGAACACGCACAGCGCTAGAAAACGAGCCTACACTGCGGATTGCTTCCAGCTCTGATCGATAGGAGCGGAAGCAATACCCCACCGGCGAGCCAAGTCGTTGGCGCGAGAGAAACTCGCCGGTGGGACCTTCCTTTCGATTGAAAGGGCTCTTTGGAGGGGCCCAACCCATGAAATTCAGGTTCGGACCGATCCACGTGCACGGCGGCATTCTGGTAGCACTTGTCGCCGTTCTCGCACTCTGCGCCACTGTGGTGGCAATGGGGTACATGCTCCTCGTGTACGACCATCGTGCCGATGCTGCGGAGCAACATGAAGTTGTTCCCGAAGTGTCAGCAATCGAAGTAAGCACCTAGCGAACTTCGGTCTGAATCTCGACGGTTGCCACTGTGAGGCGACCGTCGGGGCTACTGCAGCGTGATCCGTCACGGCAAGGCGACATTAACATCGTTGACCACGCTGACCACACTAACCACGTGTGCGCTATGAAATATAGTTCCTTCGAGCGCGGCTTGCCAGTTGGTTCCGGATCTGTCAACCATCTGTTGACGATCGTCGCCACTTGAAAGCGATCACAAGTCGCCACGGCGGCTACTCCGTCGGGCCGACCTCCTCCTCGAACCCTGGCAGCGCCGCCCGTCGGCCGAGCTCGACGAGCGCCGCCGTCGGGTCCCGAAGCACGATCGCCACCAGCCGCCCGCCCGTGTCGAACGACTCCGCCGACAGCGCGGACACCTCCGCGTACGTGAGCTCGTCGAGCCGTTTCAGGCGCAGGAGCGCGCGCACGTTTTCGCCCGGGAGTTCGGGCGGCAGGTGCTCGAGGGTCCAGTAGGAAGCGAGGGACAGCACCGCATCGGCGCGGGCCTTCTCGATCGCCGCACGACCACGCAGGCCGACGGCCTCCGCCGCAGCGCGCCGGGCCTCGGCGATGTACTCGACGACGTCCGGATGCCGGAGCAGCCTGGCCGGCGTGCCGCCGCCCTCGGCGTAGCCCGCGAGGCGGGCGGCGCGTCGGCTGCACGGGTCCACCGCGTACGCCTCGGCGAACACTCGCCGCCGATGCTCGATCGACGGGCGCAGCGGCAGGGTGTCCGGGTGGGGCACCGGCGGACGGGGGCGAAGGGGAAGGGTCAGGGGCATCGGATGGTCTCTCTGCGAGGGGGATGTGAGAGCGTGAGAGCTGTGAGAGCTTGTTCGCCAGCACCTCCCCGGCGTGCGTCGCACGCGTAGGACCGGAGGGGTAGAGCGACCCTATGCCCTTCATCTTTCATTTTTCTTAAAGAGGCCGATTCCAGCTCTCACAGCTCTCACGCGAGCCGAGAGCGAGGCGCAGTGCGGCTCTCGCGTGAGAGCTTCGATCCGCGAAGCTCTCTCCCAGGAGAGCTCCAGCTCTCCCGACTGCCGTCCGCGCCGCGGTGCACCGACCCCATCCCGCTCGCGCGAGCTCCGAACGACTCCGGCGTGATAGCTCGAAGGCTCCGGCGTGTCAGCTCGGCGAGGAGCTTCCCGGGTCAAGCTCTCACGCCGGAGCGCGTGTTTCGCCGCTGCGGCGACGACCGGAGAACCCTCCCCGATCGCCGCCGCTACGGGCGTCAGTGCATGGCGTCGCGACCGTTCTGCGTCGCGCCGTCCCCCTCGTCGAGCTCGGAAAGGTCGGGCAGTTCGAGGACATCCTCCCGCGCGACGTCCTTCCAGTCCCGTGCGTTCGCGTTGACGCTCAGGCGGATCTCCTGGCTGTACCCCCTGCGCCGGGGAAGGTTCTCGATCGTCACACCCGCATCGGCAAGCGCCTTCTCATATCGCCGAACGAGCATCCCGAACTTCTGCGCCGTTTCCGGCCACTCGTCGGAGTGTCTCGCCGGCTGTCGGCCGGCGTACACCGTGACCCGTTTCAGGATCGAGGCGGCCGTCCCGACGAGCGGTTCGCCCCGGTAGCTGACCACCATGTCGACGAGCGAGATCAGCACGGGATGCCCCTGGAGGGCCGCCTCCCGTGCCGCCCGCCCGTCGGCGTCGAGCACCGCGGCGAACGTCCCGTCGATGCCGAGCACGCGGTGCACCGCCTCGCCGATGCGCTCTAAACCGACGAACCGATGTCCGTCCTTGGCCTCGGTCCTGATCTCGACGTGCGGCAGCTCCCGCAGGCACGCCGACAGCAGGGCATACAGCGTCGCGAGCAGCGCAGGCCGCGCGGCCTCGAAGTCCCTACGCACCCGCACCTTGTCACGTTGCCCCTCGAGCACGACGAGCCCGGTGATCGTGCGGGCAAGCGCGTCGCTCGCGCGTAGCGGCTGCTCGATCGCCGCCACCATGATCGGCCCGCCGATGTCCCGCGCGACGGTGCCGTGATTCGCGTAGAGCCGCCGCCCGACGTCGGCACCGCCGGTCGCACCTCGACAGAACAGGTCCTCGACGTCCGGGGAGAAGGACGTCGGGTTGTCGATCGCCGTCGCGTAGTTCGCCGCGAGCAGTGCCGGCGCGTCGTCCTTGTTGCGCGGCTTGCCTGCAAGCCCGCCGGTCTGCGGATCGACGAGCGCCCGGATGAACTCCAGCACCGTGGACTTGCCGGAGCCCGCCGGACCGGTCAGCACCAGGATCGGCTTGTCCCCTGCCGGGCACAGCCACCCGAGCATCGTCGAGAGCACGAGCGTTCGATGGGCCTTCGCGATCGGGATGAACGTCCAGAACTCCGCCATCGCCGCGGCGAGATCCTCGGGCGCGTTGCCGAGTGCCGGCAGCGGTGCCGGGCTGTCGCCCCGAACGAAACGCACGCCGTCGGTCTTGTCGAGCGTCACCGAACGCACGCCGTCGGCGGTGATCTCCGTGACGGTGCCGACGTTGTCGACGTGGTCGATGAAGATCCGATCTTTCGCACCCGTCGGGTCGTCGCCGACGACCTGCGCGACGCGCATCGCCGTCGTGCGCACCGTCCCGGTCTTCTTCGCGAGCACAGCGATGTTCCTCGCGATCGTCGCGGCGTCCCGGTCGCTGAACATCCCGCCGAGCCTCATGCCCTCGCCGAGCAGGTGGTCGGCGAACGCCGAGCCCTCGACCGGCATGGTCACCAGGTTAGACGACACCGTCAGGTCGGCCATGTCGGCGAACGCCTCGCCGTACTGATTCACGTACAGGTCGGCCGTCGCGTCCACCGCATCGACGACGAGGCGACGGGGGTCGCGCTTGCCGGCGTCGGGCTCGCCGCCCTCCTCGGACTCGTTGATGACGTCCCTGCGGATACTGTCGAGCGGCGGGGAGCCGAGGTTGTTCGACTTGTATTGCTTGCACAGCAGCTCGGCCATGCGAACGCGAGCGACGTTCCTCAGCCCCTTGTCCGTACGGAGGCATCGCTTGATCTCGATCAACGTCGCCTCGTCCGAGGCTCCGATTATCCGGAGGCGGTAGCCCGCGAGTATTCCGGACTCGCGGATCTCCCGCGCCTCCTCGTCGCGGCGAGCCTCCTCGGCGTCGTACACCTTCCGGTCACGGATCAGGGAGGCGAGCGTGCTAGGTCTACCCTCCCACTGCCCTTGCCTTACGTGATCGAAGATCCCTTCGATGTCCTTCTCAGCCTTGTCCTGCGAATACTTGACCGTGACCTTCGGATGGAGGTCGCCCCGGGAGAACTCCCGAGCAAGGTCTTCGCCGATCTCCTTGCTCGAGTCCCAGTGTGCGATTGCGGCGATCACGGGAAACCACACCGGACGGGACGCGTTCGGGTCCTGCGCCTTGAGCAGGCAGCGGACCTCGACGACGCTGTGCGTCTCGATCGAGAACGACGGGCAGTCGCGCACGCTGAGCATGTTCGGGTCGCTGTCGCCTTCGCTCGGCGTCGGCGCCGATGAACTGCCGAGCACCGCACCGCCGTTGACCACCTCCCATCCCTCGGCGGCGGCCCTTTCGATCACGAGGCGCAGGAGTTCCGCCAGGCCGTCCTCGTCGATCAGGGTCAGCTCGTCGCGCGGCACGGTGCGGGGCGAGCCGTTCAACCACTTGATCTGAGCCCCGTCGGGGTGCATCCCCGACATGACGATCTGACTCCCCTCGTTGAAGAGCTCGAGCTTCTGCGTGATGTCCTTACGCTCGAGCGCAAGGACGTGCTTGGGGTGGTGACCTTCACGGCGGAGGAGGTAGGCGCGTCGCTCCGAGTCGTCCCGGTATCGCGTGGGGACGTCGTCGCCGCACAGCTCGACGATCACGTCGGCGACGATGCGTGCCAGCCCCGGGTCGTCGGTATCGGCGTCGATGGCGAGCAGACCTCCGCCCGTACGGAGCCCGACGCCGGCATCAGGGTATCGACGAGCCAGCGCCAGCAGCTCATCGATACCGCTGGACCTCCAGCCCCCGTTGATCGGACGCTTCTCCCGAGGCACGAGCACCGTGGGGGCGAAGCCATTGTCGAATACGCGTTTCACGAGGCCCGACAGTCCGGCAGAGGGATCGCCGCCGTCGGCCGCTACATCGTGGGAGGGTGCTGTACTGCTACTCATCTTCGTGAAGTCCAGTGTTGTGCGACGCCCTGCCAGGCGTCGCGGTTGTGGGTCGTTCCGGCGCCAGGGAGGCGCCGGAACGGTTCTCGGGGGATGCGCTGGGGTTCGGGCTCATATCTCACCCTCCGGAAGCTGTCGCGCTTCCCAAGCCGCCTCGTCTTCCCGCATCCGCTGTCCGCTGAGCCGCTCCTGGTGCGCTTCGCAGGGGTCGGTGAACGACAACCGCACCGTGTCGCTATCGAGCTCGCAGCTCATGCCGACGTCGGCGAGCGCCTCGATGTGCCAAGCCTCGGAGAGCATTGCCCGCAGGTAGGCCGCATCCGCCCTGACCTCCTCGCCTTCGCTCGCCGCGGTGTCGACGGACTCGCCCTGCTCATGACGACGCGTCGCGCGGACCACATTGCCGATGGTTCCGAGAGGCTCGCCGGTGTCGGGACGTCCACGCAGATCGTCGACCGAGCGCGTCAGCAGCTCGGTAATGCTGCACTCGACCGGCTCGACACCCGCCGGGCCGTAGCAGCCGAAGTAGCCGAGCTCTTTCAGCACCGGTTGATGCCCGAGCATCCGGAGGATCATCTTCGAGTCCATCTCGGCGCACAGCGCGTCCTCGAGCCTCCTGAGCGTCTGGTACTTCGGCACGCGGTCCAGCAGCGCGAAGCGATCGAGCTCGGTCTGTCGGTAGGGACCGGGTTTGATGCGCTCGAAGTACTGCGGCAGGACGAGCGTGATCATGTTCTGCGTCCCTGATCTCTCCTCCTCCTCTCCGCCGTACGCCGACAGACGGTCGCGCAGGCTCGGCGTCCAGTTGACGTAGAACAGGCCCGACTCGTCCTCGCTCCTGCCGTGCATCTGCGAGGCGAGCGAGTATCGCTTGCTGCAGAGGTCGGCCATGCGGAGCGAGTAGAGGAACTTGGCGTGCCCCTTCTCGGGGTGGATCTGGATACCCTTCACCATGAAGGGGAACGCCTGTTCGGGCAGCACTCCGAGGCTCGTGTCTCCGTCGACCGAGCGCCGCGGGGCGGTCTGCATGGATCTCGCCTCGTGCCACCGCTCGACCTCCTCCGAGTCGAACACCACGTAGCGGCTGAACCTGTACGCCTTCGGGAACGTCGGGTCCCGTCGCGGGTTGTCCTTGTCGCGCTGGCGGCGTACATGCTCCCGGGAGCAGCCGATCCGCCGTGCGACCTCCGTCTGCGTCATGAACCGGCCTTGCGGCCTGTTCGTTCGAGTCTTCATAACTGCGCCTCGTGAAGCGACCGGGGAAGTCCGGTCCTTCACGACATCGGCGTTCCGAATGGCTTCCGTAGAGCGACCCTCGGAGCAATACGTGGGGATCGTCAGAGACGTGGCGCACCTCGCAGTCGTCAAGGGACGTCTCTGTGAGGTTGGCCACAATCCTTGCCGTGACCTTGGCATTCCCCGCCACCCTGGTCGCCGAGCCGGTGGCGATCGGCCTTCCGCTGTCGGATACCGGACACCGGTTCGATCAAGGGTCACCGGCAGTCACGCACGGCGTTCGGCAGTGCGGCGGCGACCGATCCCGACGCCGTCAGGTCAGCAGGGATGCGGCTCCCAGCCCGACGGCGTGCCGCTCGGAGGTGCGACCGGGAGGCCAGCCGAGCAGCGTTCGAGCAAATTCGGCCGTGGCCCCGGGAGTTGGCACACCATGACAACGTCATGATTCCGACGTGCCGAGCGTCGAGGTGAGCACCCCTCGCCAAGCGCCCTCGCCCACCGGTGTCGCGAGCACCCGTCGTCGCCGTCCAGCGGCGTCGCCGACCGGCCAGGGCGGACACCCGCGGCTCCGCGACCGTCGCGCGGCGTAGCGATGCGACGTCGCACCGCGTCGCGCCGCTACGCCGTGCGACACGCGCCCGCGTAGCGCCCGGCGCGACGTCGCGCGACGTCCTGCGGTGTCGCGCCCGCGGCGTCCGCGACGTCGCACAACGTCGCGTCCATGCAGCACGGCCGCCGGTGGTCTACACCCTGGGGGTGTCGCACGGCGTATCGCCGCGACGTCCGAGGACAGCCCCGACCATGCTCCTGACCCTCACCGAAGCCGCCGAGGCGGCAGGCGTCGCACGCTCCACGCTGTATCGCGCCATCGATGCCGGCGAGATCACGCGCACGCCCGACAAGCGCATCGACACCGCCGAGCTGCTGCGCGTCTACGGCGAGCTCAGGGAGCCGGGGAAAGGCGAGGGCGGTGCCGACGCCGAGGCCTCGCCGCAGCCGCCCGCCGGCACCGCTGCCGCCGACGGCGAGCCCGACTCGCCCGAGCTCGTCGCCTGGCTGCGCGAGCTCGTCGATCGGCGGGAGCGCGAGCTCGAACGACGTGAGGCGGTAATCGCCGAGAAGGACCGCGAGCTGCGCGAGAGCCGGTCGCGGATCGACGAGCTGACGACGCGGCTACTGCCGGCGCCTGCGCCCGTGACGGAGCCCCCTCGAGGGTTCTGGCGACGGGCGTTCGGGAGTGGCCGGTGAGCGTCGAGGCGGTTCAGCAATCGTGCCCGCTGTGCGGGAACGAGGAGGTCCGAGCGTGGGACGGAGGCATGTTCGTCGGTAAGACCAAGTACACCTGCGACACCTGCCAGCGGTTCGTGATCGATCATGGCAACGTCGAGTCCGAGGTACGCCAATCTATCGGGACTCCCTTCAACGAGGACCTGTCGAGGCGAGCGGCCGAGACATGGAACCCGGACGCTTCGGACGACGACAAGCGAATCTTGTACGTCCTTCGCCGCGACGGCCGCCACCGTGGCGAGATCGCGGGCGAGGTGAGGCCGAACCGGGACTTTCCGTGGTGAGCGTCGAGGACAAGCGGCGCAGATTGGCCGCCTGGCGATCGTGGATCGCGATCAGCATGGCCACGGCCATGCTCGTCATGTCGATCGACGCCCTACGCGAGGGCCGGGCGCGGATCGACGAGCGGACGACGAAGCCACTGCCGGCGTCCGCATCGGATCGGCTGGGCCGCTGGTGCAGGCGCCGGTTCGACTGGTTGATGGCGATAAGGGATCGGAACACGTCACGGCAGTTCAGTGGGAACGACGCTCTATCATGCATCGCGATTGGTTTAGCCTTCCTCGCGTTCATTGCGTCGGCTAGTACCTCCAAGTTCGATAAAGCGTGGCGCATCGAGCAGCGAGAAGCTGCAGAGCGGCAGGTTCAGTCTCTCGATCAGGCTCGCATCGAGCAGCAGGAGTACGCCGAGCAGCAGGCCCGACTCCTCGAGCAGGGCCGCGACGAGCAGCAGGAGTACGCCGAGCGACAAGCGCAGCTCCTCAAGCAGATCCGTGACGAGCTGAGGGCGCGTTCGGCGCCCTGATCCCCAGGTCGTTCGGCCCGCAAAAAAAAATCTACGCTACAACACAAGATCACCTGCAATTTTGAGTATCAAGCTAGCGATCGTAAGCAGCAGCACAACAATCTCAAGCGTGCGCTTGAATCTGCCAGAGCGAAGATTTTTCCGACGCTTTCGAAGTTGCATACGAGTAGTCCGTTTTCAATCCGGACTACTATTTACATACATTTTTGAGCCGTGAAAAGGGAGAACCGGACCGCACCCGTGCACGCTTTTTCAAGCGTAAATCTGTGATTTATGCTAGCACCATCACGCGTGAGCAATGATCTCGCTACCGAGCCCTGCAGAGCAATGGGGTGCTCGCGATGTTCCTTCGGGCATCATGTCGGCCACCTGCGCCGGGCGGCGGCGCGCAGTTCGACCCGTCGGAAGGCCAACGAATGAACTCGAAGACCATCGGCAGGCTCGCGGCCGACGCGCTCGCCATCGAGGCGGAGACCGCCAAGGACGCCGGCACGATCGGCTACATGGCTCGTGCCCTCGTGCAAGCCACGATGCCGCACAAGTTCACCGAGGACCTCCGCCACGAGCGGAGGAACGGGCATTTCAAGCTGACGATGGTGGCAGGCGATGCCGAAATCGGGTTGCCGTACGGGTCGATCCCCCGGCTGCTGCTCGCGTGGATCGGTGCCGAGGCGCTGCGTACCGGCTCGCGCGAGCTCGAGCTTGGCAACTCGATGAGCGCGTTCGTGCGTGAGCTCGGCCTCGAGCCGACCGGCGGTAGTCGGGGCTCCATAACGCGGCTCAAGGATCAGTCGCTTCGACTGTTCTCGTGCGGCATCTCGTGCACCTTCATGGAGGCAGGCCACGCTCGCGTCGGCGAGCTGCTCGGCGTCGGTACGGCGGAACTCTGGTGGAACCAGGGCGGAGACGGGAGGTCGACCCGGATGCCCTCCACACTGACACTCTCCGAGGCGTTCTATCAAGAGCTGACCGAGCACCCCGTGCCGCTCGACGTCCGCGTGCTGCGGGCGCTTCGGAAATCCCCGCTCGCCCTCGACATCTTCGCGTGGCTTGCCTACCGCGTGAACACGCTCAACCGCTCCGATCGCCCCACCGTCGTTGTCTCGTGGGAAGGCCTCCAGCTCCAATTCGGGGCCGGCTACCCGAAATCGTCGCGAGGCCTCTGCGACTTCCGCCGGGCCTTCCTTCGGGAGCTCGACAAGGTGAAGGCGTTCTACCCGAAGGCGCAGGTGAATCCCGAGCCGTTCGGGCTCCGGATCTGGCGCTCGCCTGAGCACGTCCCGATCCGTGCGCCGAGGCGGTCCCGAGACGGGGGGTAAGGGTCTGTATAGGGAGACTTATCCACGTCGCAACTGTCTCACCGATCGAGTCAATCTACGTCGCAACTGTCTCATGGGCACGTCGCAACTGTCTCACGGCCCTCCGAGGAAATCGGCTGGAAGCCGCGCAGGGCCTCGCTCTCAGCGATCGGCGTCGAGCCCCCCTGTAGTTGTTCCTATAGTTCTTACCTGTAGCTGACGCGCCGAATCTGTGGATAACCGCCCTGACGGGATCGGCTGGAGGTCTCCGGCCACGGCCCCGAGCGACTGCAGCCGACCCGGCTCGCATCGGACCGAACCACGGTCCGACACTCCCCGGGTCTGGAATCCGATGAGCCCGGACGTAACCGCTCGAAGCCGTTCGCGTCTCAAGCAGGCATGACCGGCCTGGTACCCGGCCCATCGACAGCTCACCGGGGGCCCGTAGGAGTTCGTCTCGCCGCCGAATAGGGCGACCGAGGCCTCTGGGATCGCCTGAGCCGCGAGAAGGCCGCAAACGAGCGCGACCGGTTGGCGACGCTCCGACGGCTCACAGGGCCTTACAGAGCGCTTACCGGCGCGCCTCGATTCGACCTCATTCTGGCCCCGCCGCCTTGATCTCGGACCCCTTCCCCCACTACCTTCCAAGGAGCAGGATCGACAGGAGCCGACCAATGGCAGCACGAGCCGACAGGACCGACACGAACGAGCTCCAGCACGGCGAGCGTGCGGGAGAGCCGCTCGTGCACCCGCAGACGCCCCGAGCGAGGCACGCGAGTGAATGGACCGATCGGGAGCTCGAGCTGCTGCGAACGCAGTCGCCCCCGAGCGAGGCGGCCGAGTTCGACGACGAAGGGACGTTCGTCGGCCACGATTGAGCCCGGCCAGTGAGCGCGCCGCCACGCGGACGCGTCATCCACTTCGCCTACCTATGGCTACGCGAGCAGCAGCGCCAACGCGTCGAGGCCACGAAGGACCGTCCCTGCGTCGTTCTGTTGGTCGACGGCGAGTCGAATCCCGGTAGCGAGCTCGTGTCGGTCCTGCCTATCACGCACAGCCCACCGGAGAGCCCCGACGACGCGTTCGAGTTGCTGCCGGCGACGAAGGCTCGGCTCGGACTCGACGACGCACGATCGTGGATCGTCGTGACTGAGGTCAACGACTTCACCTTCCCCGGCTACGACCTGCGCTCGACGCCGGACGGGCGGCCGGACTACGGCTCGATCTCGCCCAAGCAGTACGACGCGCTGCGGAAGGCGTTCGAGAGCCACGCCCGCCGCGGTACGCTCGGTAGGGTCGACCGCAACGACTGACAGCGGAAATGCCGATGGTCAAGATCAATGGTCTGAAGTCCGCCAGCGGTTGCCGTTGCCG
>JAULKR010233413.1:650-14273 GCA_032356305.1 Prasiola linearis | reverse complement strand
CCGGAGAAGACGGCTCACCCGCCTTCCAGGTCCAGCCTCTCTGGGACATCGCGCTCGGGCCGGCGATGGGCAATGAAATCTCCAGCTTCAGCATTCCGGGCGTGGTGGTGGCCCTGCTCTCGACGCTCGGGCTGGTGGTCATGCTCACGGCGGGGTTCAACTACGTCGGGCTGTCCACGGCGCGTTCGATCCGGCGCGTCGGGGAGATCGGGATGCGGAAGACCTTGGGGGCGGGGCGAGGCCAGATCGCGGCCCAGTTTCTAACCGAGTCCGTAATCGTCGCGCTCGTCGCGCTCGGCGTCGCCTACGCCCTGCTCCTGTGGCTCACGCCCGCGTTCAACGGCTTGGTCCCGGTCCAGATGCTGGGCGCCGAGATCGACCCCGCGCACCTGCTCGATCCTCGCCTGCTCGGCCTGTTCGTCGTCTTTAGCGTGGGCATCGGCCTCGTGGCCGGGCTCTACCCAGCGGTCGCGGTGGCCCAGTTCTCGCCACTGATGGCGTTGACGAGCCGCCATGTCGACGGCTTCTCGGGGCGGCGGCTCCGTCACAGTCTGATCGGCGCCCAGTTCGCGCTCGCCCTGTTCTTCGTTCTGACGACGGTGCTGCTGGTCGCCCAGGCTCGCCAGCTTCTCGACGCAGACTACGGGTTCGAGCGGAGCGACCTCGTCACGCTGAACCTCCAAGGGCAGGACATCGAGGTCCTACGGAACGAGCTCGGGGCGTACCCCGAGATCGAGGGCGTGGCGGGGACGTCCATGCTGCCCGCATCCGGCTCGACATCGAGCGCTGCGCTGAACCGCGAGGGGGAGGAGGAGGTGGAGGCGAATGGGTATGCCATCGAGGGGGACGCGCTTGGCGTTCTCGGGGTGGATCTGGTGGCGGGCCGCGCGCTCTCCGGCGCCGCCAGCGACTCGACGCAGGCCGTCCTGATCAACGAGACCGCCGTTCGTAGCCTCGGGTTCGAGGCCCCCCTGGAGGCTGTCGGGACACGGATTGCGATGAACGGTCGGCCCGTCGAGGTGGTGGGTGTGGTCAAGGACTACCACCACGAAGTCCTGATCCATTCCATCGGCTCAATGGTGCTCCACGAGGCACCGAGTCAGATCCGCTACGCGCTCATTCGCACGCGGCCAGGCGGCGGGGACGCGGCGCTCGACCGGATCCAGTCCGTGTGGGACGCGCTCGACCCGTCGCGGCCCGTCGAGGCCGCGCTCCTCGACAGACAGCTCGCCGACAACTACCTGAGCCGCAGCGTCGGCGCGTCCGTCCAGTTGATCGGCATCGTGGCCGCGTTCGCCGTTCTCATCAGCCTGCTCGGACTGCTGGGCATGGCAGCGTACCACGTCGAAACGCGCGTTAAGGAAGTGGGCGTACGGAAAGTATTGGGTGCGACGTGGCGCGACGTCGTGGTCTTGCTGTCGGGCACGTTCGCGCGCATTGTGGCCGTCGGGACGGCGGTCGCAGTACCGCTTGCGTGGCTGGCCGGCGAGCGCTGGCTGCAGGTGTTCGCCGTGCGCACCGAGCCCAGCCTGTGGCTGATGGCCGGGGGGGCGCTGGCGATGGCCACGCTCGCGCTGGGGGTGGTGGCCTCCCAGGCCGTCCGCGCGGCCCTCGTCGACCCCGTCCGCGCGCTCCGCTCCGAATAGTCGCCAGCTCGTCCTTTCACACCGCAACCCATGCTGAAGAACTACCTCCGCGTCGCCGTCCGGACCCTCCGCCGGCACGCCGGCTACACGCTTCTCAACGTCGTCGGGCTGGCGGTGGGGATCGCCTGCTGCCTGTTTCTCCTGCTCTACGTGCAGGACGAGCTGAGCTACGACCGCTTCCACGAGGACGCCGAGTCCGTCTTCCGCGTCAGCGCGGTGTTCACCGATGGGCGCGAGATCGCGCTGACGCCCCCGATGGTGGCGGAGATGCTGGAGACGGAGCTGCCAGCGGTGGCGTCCAGCACGCGGATTCTGCCCGGTGGTGGATTCGTCCGGGTCGGCGAGTCGGTGTTCGAGGAGCAGACGGTCTTTTTCGCCGATGCCTCCGTGTTCGATGTGCTCACGCACCCGTTCCAGAGGGGGAACCCGGCGACGGCGCTCGCCCGGCCCGGTGCGGTCGTGCTGACGGCGTCGGCGGCGGAGCGGTACTTCGGAGAGGCAAACCCCATCGGCCAGACGATCTCGCGCAGCGGCACCGAAGACCTGGAGGTCACGGGCGTGATCGAGGACGTTCCGGAGAACGCCCACTACCGCTTCGACGCCATCGCGTCGTTCGCCGAACCGGACACGCGCACGGTCTGGAGCGACGCCAACTACCACACCTACGTTCGCACCCGCGATGCCACGGCGGCGGCGGCCCTTCCCGGCCAGATCGACGCCTTGCTGGCGAGGCTACGAGCGGATGGGCAGGAGCCCTGGGGACTCCAAGCCATGCCCATCACCGACATTCACCTCTACTCCGAGGTTGAGTACGAGCTGGACGCTGTTGGCAGCATCCGCGTCGTCTACGGATTCGCGATCGTCGCGCTCCTGATCCTGCTGATCGCGTGCATCAACTACATGAACCTCGCCACGGCGCGATCGGCGCAGCGGGCGGAAGAGGTAGGGCTTCGCAAGTCGATCGGGGCGATGCGGAGCCAGCTCGTCGGTCAGTTCTACGGCGAGTCGGCCCTGACCACGCTCGCCGGGGTCGGGCTGGCCCTAGTCCTCGTGGCGGCGGGCATGACGTGGTTCAACGCGCTCAGCGGCAAGGCGCTGGCGTTCGGCGACCTCGCCAGCCCGACGCTGCTGGCGCTCATCGCGGGCGTCTTCGTGCTGGTGACCCTCGTTGCGGGCAGCTACCCGGCGTTTCACCTCTCGGGCTTCCAGCCCGTCCAGGCGCTGCGCGGCGTCGGGGCGTCGGGGCGTGGGGCGTCTAGGTTGCGCCAGGGTTTGGTGGTGCTCCAGTTCGGCATCTCGGCCGTCCTGATCGCGGGCACGCTCGTCGTGCTGGGTCAGCTCCGCTACCTCAGTCACCAAGACCTCGGGTTCGACAAGGAGCACGTCGTCGTGCTCCCGCTCTCCGACCCCACGCTCCGCGAAGCGTATCCCGCGATGGAGGCCGCGATCCAGCAAAGCTCTGCCGTCGCCTCGGTGGCCGCGGTCAACCAGATCCCCGGCGAGCTGGGCTGGACCTCGGGGATGTGGGGCGACGGCCTCCCTCTGGACTCGACGGTGTCGGTGAAAGGAATGCCAGCGGATGCCCGCGTGGCGGACGGCCTCGGCCTCCGGCTCGTCGCCGGGCAGGCCTTCCCGGAGTCTCCGCCGGCGCCGGACTCGACCAACTTCCTGTTCCTCGTCAACGAGTCGTCGGTTCGCCAGCTGGGGTGGACGCCCGACGAGGCGGTCGGGCGGCCGATGCGGGTGGACGGGCGTAGGGGGGAAGTGCGCGGCGTAGTGGCCGACTTCCATTTCCAATCGATGCGCGAGACCATCGAGCCCCTCGCGATCTGGTACGACCCCGGCGCCGTCTTCAGCTTGACGGTGCGGCTGGAACCGGGTCGGACGGAGGCCGGGATGGACCACCTGGAGGCGGTCTGGGGCCAGTTCGCGTCGCACCGTCCATTCGCCTACCGATTCCTGGATGAGGTCTATGACGGACTCTACCGCAGCGAGCAGACGCTCGGCCGCATCGTGAGCGTGTTCGCCTTCCTCGCCATCTTCGTGGCCTGCCTGGGTCTGTTCGGGCTGGCGGCTTTCACGGCGCAGCAGCGGCGCAAGGAGATCGGCGTCCGCAAGGTGCTCGGCGCGACCGTCCCCAACCTGATCGGCCTGTTGACCCGCGATTTCGTCGCCCTCGTGGCGGTGGCCTTCGTGATCGCGGTCCCGTTGACCTATATCGGAATGGCGCGCTGGCTGGAAGGGTTCGCTTACAACACCGGGCTCGGTCCGGCGCCGTTCGTGCTGGCGGGCGGGCTGCTGCTGGCCGTAGCCCTTCTGACTGTCAGCTCGCAGGCGCTCCGCGCGGCGATGTCCGACCCGGTCCGCGCGCTCCGCTCCGAATAGCCGCCAGCTCGACGGCGCGCCTCTCGGGTGTGCGCTGGCGCACACGACCGGGCGCGAGCGCACGGCCTGACCAGGCCTGAGAGGGGACAGAAGCCGGAGGCATCAGCGGCACAGCTATTGGACATCGAGTAGGTGCCCACTCACTGTCTGCCCGATGCTCGTGCCCAACACGCCTCTCATCCACGTCCGCGACCTCTCGCAAACGATCGGCTCCCGATTCCGCCGCGAGACGGTTCTCCACAGCATCGACCTCGACATCGCGGCCGGGGAGTTCGTCACGATCGTCGGGCCGTCAGGCTCTGGAAAGTCGACACTCTTGCACGTGCTCGGCCTGCTCGACCTGCCCAGCTCGGGCACCTACCATCTCGACGGGCAGGACACCGCTCGGCTCTCTCCCAAGCAGCGGACGGCGCTCGCCCGCGACACGATCGCGTTCGTGTTCCAGGCCTACCACCTCCTCGACGAGCTGACGGTCGCCGAGAACGTGGAGGAGCCGCTGCGCTACCAAGGCGTCGGCGCGAGCGAGCGCCGCCAGCGCGTGACCGACACGCTCGCACAGTTCGACCTCGCCGAAAAGGCCGACCGCTACCCGACCGAGCTGTCGGGCGGTCAGCAGCAGCTCGTGGGCGTCGCCCGGGCGCTCGCCGCGCGCCCCCGTCTGCTCCTCGCCGACGAGCCGACCGGCAACCTGCACTCCTCCCACGGCGAGCGCGTGATGGACGCCCTCGCCGCCGTCCACGCCGACGGCGTCACGGTCCTCCACGTCACGCACTCGGAGCGGTGGGCCGAGCGTGGCGAACGCACCGTCGAGCTGCTCGACGGGCGCGTCGTCTCCGATACCTCGATCTCTTGACACTCTCCATGCATCGCCTTCTGCTCCTGATCGCCCTCGCCAGCTCGCCGCTCCTCGCTCGAGGCGTGTGCGCTCAAACAGTGGTCCCGCTCGACCAAGCGCTCGACCTCGCTCGGTCGGAGTCGGTGCCAGTGCTTCGCGCGGCCGCGCAAGTCGCCGCGGCGAACGCGTCCGTCGCCGCGCTCGACGACGGACGCTGGCCGAGCCTGTCGCTCTCCCTCGGAGGCGGCCAGCGCTACGGGCTGGCGTTCGACCAGACGACGGGGGGGCTCACGCAGGCGACCATCGAGGCGGTCGACGTAGGTGTCTCCGCCAGCTATGTCGTGTTCGACGGGTTCGAGCGTCGCGCGTCGATCCGCTCCGCCGAGGCGTCGTTGCGGGCGGCCGAGCTGGACGGCGTGCGGGCCGGACAAGAGGCCGCGCGCACGGTCCTCGCCGGCTACCTCGATGCGGCCGAGGCGAAAGCGCTCCAGCAGATTGCCGAGGCGACCGAGGCGGCGGAGCGCCAGCTCTTAGAGGAGGTCAAGGCCCAGGTCGAGTTCGGCGCGCGGGCGCCGTCTGACATCGACCAGCAGCGCGAGCGGGTCGCCGCCGCGCAGGGCTCGGCGCTCCAAGCCGTCCGCCAGCTCGACCGCGCCCGCGCCGGCCTGGTCCGCACGCTCGGGCTCGATCCTGCGGGCCAGTACGCGTTTCCGCTTCCAGAGGCGCCCTTCTCCGACGAGCTGGCGACCGAGGCCGCCCTGATCGAGCGTGCGCTCGCCGCTCGCGCCGACGTGCAGGCGGCGGACGCTGCCCTTCAGGCCGTTCAGGCGGACCGAAGAGCGGCGCGCGCCGGGCGCCTTCCCCAGGTCGCGCTCGTAGGCGGCGTCGGCACGAGCTACACGAGCGCCCACGACATCACCGGCTTCACCGGACAGTTCGGCGACAACCGGAGTGGCTCGCTCGGGCTCCGCGTCTCGCTGCCCATCCTCGACCGGGGAGCCACGCGCAGCGGCCTCCGCCGCGCCGAGGCCCTCGCGCGCTCTGTCGACGCCAACGCGGAGTCGGTGCGCCGGACGATCGTATTCGAGGTCCAAGAGGCCCTCGCCGACCGTCGCCAGCTCGATGCCGAGGCCGAGGTCGTGCGCGTCCGGCTGGAGGCGGCACAGTCAGCGCTCGACGCCGAGCTGGCGCGCTTCCAGGCGGGCACGACGACGTTGCAGGCCGTGGCTCAGCTCCGATCTCGCCTGCTCGAAGCCGAGATCGCCCACGAGCGCATCGAGATCCGGCGCCGCGTGCAGGTGCGGGTGCTCGATCTGGTGGTTGGCGAAGTGGAGTAAATGGTTGTGCGCGAATGCGTATGCGAAATGACAGATTGGTGGCGCGCTGGACTGTGGGCTCAGCTTAAGAAGGCCCGTGCGGAAGTCGATATATACACTGGTCTTATCTCCACGCCCATGCGCTGTACGCTCTTGCTCCTCGTCGGCTTGTTTGCCACGCCGCTGCTAGCCCAGCAGATCCCCGACTGGGCTGCGCCCTCGCCGTCGAACCCCTACAAAGCGTCGGAGTCGACGGCTGCGTCGATGGGCCCCAGCGTTCCGTCGCAACCCGCGGCCGTTCCGCTGGACGGTGGCCTGAGTCTGCTCGCTCTCGCAGGAGCCGGGTACGCCGCCAGGAAGCTTCGCAATCGACGCGTGGACGAATTGCGCGCGTGACCTACCATTCTCCTTGTCCCGAGGTTGATGTGCTCAGACTCCTACTCCTGTTAGCCCCCAGCGCCACGGTCGCGTTTCCCGCTTCTGCCCAGTACTCCGAGGCCTTCGATGTCGACGGCAAAGGAATCGCTGGAGTATGTGGTGTACTGGGTCCCACATCCTGTGTCACTCATGACTTCGGGGGCGAAGACTGGACCCTGACAGGCGATACCGATACCGACGGTGGAGCCCTGGTGGCCAGTTCGTTTCTAGGCCTCACCTCCGCCTCCGACGTCGTGCTGACCTCCGACGGCGCGCTCAAGTGGCAGGACACGGATCAGGGCGTGTGCTGGAATGCGCCTCAGCAAGGTGTCGGTACCTACGACATCATCGCCCGCGTGGCTGAGGATGGAGACCTTGAAACCCGCGACTACCTCGACCTGGAATACTCGATCGATGGTGGGCCCTACACCACGCTCGCGAACGCACAGGGACAGACGAGCGCGCACACCCTCATCGGTGGATTTGCACTCGGAGGCCAGTCGGACGATGAGGACTGGCAACACGCGACGCTGAGGGTGACGGACGTGTCGCCATCCGTCTCCCTCGATGTCCGCGTCTGCGCGTCCACCAATTCCGGGGCGGAGCAGGTCTTCTTGGAGCAGTTCGACATCGTCACGGCCGGCAGCCAGCCCGTTACTGACGTCGCTGGGTGGCGCCTGTTGTCTCTGCCTGGAGGGGGTACCGTTGCGGACCTGGCATCTCTCAACCTTGTTCAAGGCGTCACCGGGCAGTATCCCTTTGCGGATGACAACCTGTTCTCGATGTACGGCGTCGGGGCAACGGCAGGGGCGGGCGCGTACCGTGCGGCTGAGTCGGAAAGCGATCCGATCGAGGCCGGCGCCGGTTTCATGTGGTACTGGTTCGATGCCGATATCATCCCACCGTCCGGGGGCACCAGCCGGAGCTACGACCTCGCCGGCTTCCGGCTCCCGGGAAACGATTCGCCTCTGACCGCGGATCTGGCCTACTCACCGACTCGGAACACGACCGGCGACGACTTCTACATGATCGGGAATCCGTTCAGTCAGCCGCTCGCCGTCTCGGGGATCGAAGCCGCAGATGGGACGACTCTGATGGAGAGCTTCCTCGCTTATGACCCTGCCCTAAATGCGGGCATCGAGGGCGTGACGTCCGGAGGGTACGTGGAACTGACCGGCAGCGACGCTGTGGCGGTCTGGCAAGGCCTGTTCGCTCAGGTGGACGCCTACGGTCCTGGTGTCACGGATCCTACCTTCACGTTCGACGAGGCCAGCCGGGGAAGCTCGGAAACGGAAACGTTCTACGGCCGCGAGGTGCGCCCGACTACAGTGGCGCTGATGCTAACCGGTACGCTTGAAGGGGGCATCCCGGTCGTCGACGCGGTGACCAAAGCACGCTTCCGCGACGGCGCCACCGACGGCTTCGACCGCTTCGACTTCAGCGAGCTGGCGCCCCCAAACGCCAGCTCGGCCGCACTCGCTTTCACCGCCGAGCGCGACGGTCAGCTGCACCGTCTCGCGATCCACTCCATGCCCAAGGGCCTCAAGGGCTCCGTGACGCTCCCGGTCGCGTTCGCCACGACGGGTGCGGGCACCTTCACCGTCTCCGGGGAGCTGGTTTCGGTCCCCGAGGGCTGGACGGCTACGCTCCGCGACCTCGTGAGCGGTGACGTGGTGGACCTCCGCGCGGCAAAGAGCCACACATTCGCCGCCGACGCTGGCGAGTGGACGTCGCGCTTCGAGCTGGCGATCGCCGCCAGCTCGTCGGTCGACGCCGACGACACGCCCCGAGGCGTCGAACTGGGGCTCGTGTCGCCGAACCCGACGCTCGCCTCGGCCACACTCTCGCTGCGCGTGGACGCGCCGCAGCGCGTGACGGTGACGGTCGTGGACGCGCTCGGACGCTCCGTCGAGACGCCGTTCTCTGACGATCTCGCTCCCAGCTCGGAGGCCACGATCCGGCTGGATGCCTCCACGCTCGCACCGGGGACGTACAACGTCCACGTCGAGGGCGAGACGTTCCGTCAGACGCGGCGCCTTACGGTCGTTCGGTAGCGCCTACTGATCGCACGCGCCGGGGGCGTGGGAGGGGATCCCGCGCTCCCGGCATCGTTCTGGGACCTCCGCCCGAACGGCGAATCCGCGTCAAGGTCGACGTGCAGTCCCGCGGGCCGGCGGAGAGAGGTGGTAATCTCCCGACGGGGCGCTGGCACGATCGGTGCAGCCGCCCTGCGTTCACCCTTTTGCTTCCGGATGCACCTCTCCGACCGTTCTGCTCCCATCTACGTCGCAGGCCACCGTGGGCTCGTTGGCTCCGCTGTCGTCCGCGCCCTCCGCGACGCGGGATACACGAACCTGCTTCTGCGCACACGCGCAGAACTCGACCTCCGCGACCGTGCAGCCGTCGACACGTTCTTCGCCGGCGAGCGACCCCGATTCGTCGTGCTGGCGGCCGCGAAGGTGGGCGGGATCCTGGCGAACAACACCTACCCGGCCGACTTTATCGCCGACAATCTCTCGATCGCGCTCAACATAATCGAGGCGGCGCACGAGACGGGCGTGGGACAGGAGGGACGCTTGATCTTCCTCGGGTCGTCCTGCATCTACCCCAAGCTGGCGCCGCAGCCGATGTGCGAGGAGCACCTCCTGACCGGCCCGCTGGAGCCGACGAACCGGCCCTACGCGATCGCGAAGATCGCAGGGCTGGAGGCCGCGGAGTCGTTTCACCGTCAGCACGGCGACGACTTCGTCAGCCTGATGCCGACGAATCTGTACGGCCCGGACGACAATTTCGACCTCGCCTCCAGCCACGTCCTCCCGGCCCTCATCCGCAAGTTCCACGAGGCAAAGGGCAACGCGGCCGACGGCTCCGACGCGCCCGTTCCGATGTGGGGCACCGGCTCGCCCAAGCGCGAGTTCCTTCACGCCGACGATCTCGCCGCCGCCGTCCGCTTCCTCCTCGAAACGCCTGAGACCGACATCCGCGCCGCGGCTCCCGACGGGCTCATCAACGCGGGCGTCGGCGAAGACCTCTCGATCCTCGAGCTGGCGAGGCTCGTGCGCGACGTGGTGGGGAGCGAGAGCGAGATCGAGCACGATCTCACCAAGCCCGACGGCACCCCGCGCAAGCTTCTCGATGTCAGCCGACTCCACGCGATGGGCTGGCGCGCCCAGATTCCTCTCCGAGAGGGCATCGCCTCGGTCTACGAAACGTTCAAGGATCGGTACGCCGAGGCTTAGTCCGCTTTCGCCTGCTCGTCCCGGCACGCATCTTGTCTCTCGCCTGTTCGACCGGGACGCTCCCGCTCGCCCACGGCTCTTCTCCCTCGCGACGACCTCCTGCTTTCTCATGTCCCAGACCAGCGGCCACGCCCGCAAACGCGCCCTCATCACCGGCATCACCGGCCAGGACGGCTCCTATCTCGCCGAGCTGCTTCTCGAAAAGGGCTATGAGGTGCACGGCCTCAAGCGCCGCGCCAGCTCGTTCAACACGAAGCGCATCGATCATCTCTACCAAGACCCGCACGAGGAGGACATCCGGTTCCGTCTCCATTATGGGGACATGACGGACTCGACGAACCTGATCCGGATCGTGCAAGAGATCCAGCCGGACGAGATCTACAACCTCGCCGCGATGAGCCACGTCGCCGTCTCGTTTGAGAGCCCGGAGTACACGGCCAACGCCGACGGCGTCGGTACGCTGCGGCTTCTGGAGGCGATCCGCATCTTGGGACTGGAGAAGACGACCCGGTTCTACCAAGCGTCCACGAGCGAGCTCTACGGCATGGTCCGCGAGACGCCGCAGTCCGAGACGACGCCGTTCTACCCGCGCTCGCCCTATGCCGTCGCCAAGCTCTACGGCTACTGGATCACGGTCAACTACCGCGAGGCGTACGACATGTTCGCCACCAACGGCATCCTCTTCAACCACGAGAGCCCGCGCCGCGGCGAGACCTTTGTGACGCGCAAGATCACGCGTGCCGCGGCCCGCATCTCGCTCGGCCTCCAGGACACGCTCTACCTCGGCAACCTCGACGCCAAGCGCGACTGGGGGCACGCCCGCGACTACGTCGAAGGCATGTGGCGCATCCTCCAGCACGACCGCGCGGACGACTGGGTGCTTGCCACCGGGCAGACCACGCCCGTCCGCTCATTCGCCGAGATGGCGTTCCGCGCCGCCGATATCGAGCTGGCGTGGGAGGGGAGCGAGACCGACGAGGTCGGCCGCCGCACGGACACCGGGGACATCGTCGTCCGCGTCGACCCCGCCTACTACCGCCCGACCGAGGTGGAGCTCCTCCTGGGCACCGCCGAGAAGGCCCGCCGCGAGCTGGGCTGGGAGGCCACGACGTCGCTCGAAGAGATGACGCGCGAGATGGTGACGTCGGACCTCGCCGAGGCGCGCCGCCAGGCGGCTGCGGAGTCCGTCGCCCCGTAGCTCAGGCCGTCGACGCAGACAACGAGTTGGGGATACGGCCCTGGCCTGTCGCCAGCTCGCTGTGCGTTTGCTCGCGTACCAGGCTAGGTCCGCGGTGACGACGCGGAGCGATGGCTTGCGTCTCTCTCGGTCTGTGCCCTCCAGAGCCAGCGGGCGCGGTCTTCTAAACCCCGTGTAGCAGGCGGGCTCCGAGGTCGGTTGGGAGACCCCGCCGCGTGATCTTGCTGGCCGTCCGGGCGACGTCGTAATGAACCCGGACGATCTCGACCCTGAAGGCGTCGGGGTCATAAACGGCGTAGGACGCGCGCGGATCGTGATCTCGAGGCTGCCCTACGCTCCCGACGTCGACGAGGAAGCGGTGCCCCGGCCTCACGTTGAACACGCCCAGGCTGTTCGATGCGATCGCCGGTTTGTGCGAGTGACCGACGAAGCACAGATCGGTGTCGAAGGCGTCGAACTGGGCCTGGATATCTTGGAAGGAGTCGAGGCGGGGCCAGTCCTCGGGGTGGGCCGGCGCCGCGTGGGCGAGCGTCACGCCGTGGACGACGGTGCGGAGAGGCAGCGCCCCGAGCCAGTCGAGCTGGTCGTCGGACAGGAGGGCCTGGTGGAGGCGTGCGGCCGCCTGTCCGTCGCGGGGCAGTACCCGGACGTCTGCGTCGAGCGCGACGGCAGCGTCGTGGTTTCCCAGGATGACAGTCTCACACCGCTCGCGCACCAGCTCGACGCACTCGGCGGGGTCCGGCCCATAACCCACGATGTCACCCAGGCAGAGGATCGCGTCGACGCCGCGGGCGTCTGCGTCTGCAAACACGGCCTCGCTCGCTTCCAAGTTGGCATGGAGATCAGAGACGACGGCGAGGAGCACGCAGGGTGGGGGCGAAGAGTGGCGTGAAGTTAGAGGGCAGTCGTGCGCTGCACAGGTTTGTCACTACGACCACGACAAGCATCCCCCTATATTTCGCCGATCAGTCTCATACTGAGAATGGAGTCCGATTGCCGGCTCGTCCCCCACCATTATGGCTCTCCCACCCAACCCGAACGCAATCGTCCCGGCGCCTCCCCGCTCCGAGACCTTGATGCCGGGCGAAGATCCGTTCTACGTCGTCCAGAATGAGGGGCTGGATCTCCGGCAGATCCTCGACATTCTGATCCGTGGCAAGTGGCTGATTCTGGCCGCGGTCCTGGCGGTCACGATTCCGGTTGCAATCTATAGCCTCCTCCAGCCGTCGCTCTACTCGTCGTACGCGCTCCTGCTGGTGGAGAAAAAAGACACGGGCCTTGCCAGCATCCTTCCCACGGATCCCTCCGCGGCCTTCTTCCGAGACGAGCGCAATCTCAGCAACGAGCTCCTCGTGCTCAAGCAGAGCATGCCGCTTGCAGAATCCGTCGCCGAGCAGCTCGTCGAACTGGAGGCCGTGCCGGGCACGGACCGCCCTCTGACGATCCTCGCACCCCTCGCAGACGGTGGGAACCCGACGGTCCGCGACGTCGCCTTCCGACTCCAAACGACCTACGTCCAGTCCGGACTCTGGGAAAGCGATGCCGACGCCATTCGCGTCTCTGCCGTTAGCACGGATCCCCAAGAGGCGGCGCTGATCGCGGACGCGTATTCGACGGCGTTTTCGATGCTCACGCGGTCCAACAACCAAGCGGGCTACGCGACCTCCCGCGAATTCCTCCAGGGACAGGTTACAGAGAAGCGGCAGGCCCTCGATTCGCTCGACCAGGCCGTCCAGGTGTTCATGGAGCGTGAGGATGCCGTCGCGCTCAACGAGGAGACCACGCAGACGGTCCAGCAGATCGGCAGCTTGACGGCGAGCCGAGACCAGGCGGGCATCGAGATCCAGATCGCTCGCGCCAAAATCTCCGCCCTCGAGGCGGAGCTGAACCGGCTCGAACCCAGCCTCCGCGATCGCCTCGGCTCTGGCCTCGATGCCGAGCTGGCGACGGCCGAGCAGCGCGTCCAGCAGCTCATCAGCGACCTGGAGGTGTACTACAATCGACAGCCCGACCTGCGCACGGCGGTCGACGTGCCGGACGAGGTGGCGCGACTGCAGAATCAGCTCGCCAGCGCGCGGGCGCGTGTAAAGGCGATCTCGAACCAGCTCGCCAGCCAGTCGCTCGCCGCCGGCGGCGGCCCCGGAGACCAGGGGTCCGGCTTCGCTCGCGCCGCGGCCCTGCGGAGCCAGATCTCAGATCTCCGGGTGCAGCTGAACGGCCTCGTCGCGCAGCGCAGCCAGCTCGCCGGGCGCCTCGGTCAGTACGAGTCCGACCTCCGTCAGATTCCCGGTCAGTCGATCGAGCTGGCGCAGCTCCAACGCGATCGTCAGGCGGCGGAGCAGCTTTACGTTTTCCAGCGCACGCCCTCGGTCGTCGACCTGCGTCGCAACAGTCCGACCGACCCCGAATGGTACGAAACGCTGGAACCCGGCTGGCAGCGCAAGCGCCGCGAGAATTTCGCCGCCATCCTCCTGGGAGAGCCGCAGCCGCACGATCTGGTCAACGACGGCTGGACCGACCTGCCGCATCGTGTCGGCGCCACGGTCCGGAAGCGGCTGGAGGGGGGCGCCAGCTTCTCGCCTGAAAT
>JAULKR010233302.1:0-14276 GCA_032356305.1 Prasiola linearis | reverse complement strand
CCGCCCAGGCCCCCCGCCATCCCCGGCGCAAAACCCGCCAGCAGGCCCAGCGGCCCCGCCGCCGCGTAGCTGCCCCCCGCGAACACGCCCGAGAGCGCCGCCCCGCCCAGCCGCCGCCCGCCGCCCGCCAGCGGTCCCGCCCGCAGCCGGTTGCGTTCCGCCGCGTGCGTCCGCTCCAAGGCGATCAGCCGCTTCTGCGCCGCCTCCCGCTGGGCACCGGTCGCCACCTCGCTCTTCGCCAGCGCCACCAGCTCGCGGCGTTCGTTGCCCTGCCGGTCCAGCAGGCGCAGCACCCGCAGCTGCGTCGCCGCGTTGCGGTCGCCCATCGCCGCCTGCCGCTCCAGGTCCTGCATCCGCGCCCGGCGCAGCGACGCGTTCGCCTGCTCGCTCTGCCGGGTCCGGGCCTGCCGCTGCTCGGCCCGCTGGTCCGCCTGCTTCTCGTTCGCCGCCACCCGCCGGGCCCGCGTGTCCTGCACCCGGTCGATCAGCCGCTCCCGCTCGCGGCGGTTGGCGTCGAGCATCTTCTCCGCGTCGGTCACCTCCTTGAGGGCCGCCTTCTGCTGTCGCTTGGCCTCGGCCACCCGCGCATCCGCCCGCCGCGACGCCGTCACCGCCGCCGGCGACAGGTCCCGGTCGCCCTTCACGTCCTTCTGCCGCTGCAGCGCCGCCGCCGCCCGCGCCTCCAGCCGCTCGCGGACCGCACCGATCCGCTCGAGGATCTGCCGCCGCTTGAGCAGTTCCTCGTTGATCCCCTGCTGCTGGGCCCGCGCCCGCTTGAGCCCGTCGGTCAGGTCCACCTTCCGCCCCGACAGCGCCGCCAGCAGCTCGTCGGTCTTGTCCGCGTCCCGCCCCAGCGCCCGCAGCTCGTTCCCCGTCGCCCCGATGCCCGAGGTGTCCCCCTTGCGGGCGGCCAGGATGAACTCCAGCGTCTTGTCGGCCATGCCCCCCGATCGGCCTCACCGCGCCCCTTGGGCAGCCTGCCCCGTCCCCGTGCCAAGGAGCTTCAGCTCCTTGCCGGTCGCCGGAGGCGACGCCGCCCGAAGCCCCGGCTGTTTCAGCCGTCCAGCAACGTGAACGTGAAGCGGATGACGGCCTGCGCGGCCGCGACCTCCCAGTGCGGCGACTCACGATCACCCGGCGCGTAGGCCATCAGGCGATTGAGTTCCTCCTGCAGCAGCTCGGCATCCACCTCGCCGACGGTGCCGTTGACGCCGAAATTGTGCAGCACCTCGCGGACCTTCACCGCACCGGCGGCATCGAGAAGCGGAGCGAAAGCCCTCACCAGCGGCAGGAGCAGCGAGAAGTCGAGCGGCTCGTCGGTTTCGCACTCGAGGGCTTGAAGCAACGAGACGGTGTTGTGCCCTCCCTGATCCATCTTCTTCGGAGAGTCCATCCCCCCACCCTAATCCTCCTCCCCGTCGCCGCCAGGCGAAGAAAGCTCCCCCTCCAGGAAGTCCATCACCTCCAGCGCCATCGGCGTCTGCTCCCCCTGCCCCCCCGTCGCCGGCCACGGCCCGCCCTCCCGCGCGCGGCCCATGATCGTCACCGCCTGCGGCCCGTCCCCCGCCCACACCCGCCGGCAGCCCACCACCTCCCGCACGCCGCGGCCGCCGCAGCCCGTGCAGCTGTCCTTCAGCCGCGCGTCCGCGTTGCACAGCGGGCAGCGGATCTCCTCGGGCTCCGCTTCGGTCGGCACGTTCTGGCACCGCCACCGCCCGCCGCTGGCCTCGTGCCCGGGCCGGCCCTCGCTCGCGCGGTGGCAGGTCTTGCACCACAGCTTCCGGCCGAGCCTCACGGCCCCGCGGATTTTCCCAGGCACTCGACCCCCGCGTGCAGCGCCTCGCTCGCGGCCTGCACCACCTCGATGAGCCCGTCGCCGTCGAGCACGTCGAGCACCACCTCGTGAGCGTGCGGGTCGATCGACAGGTCGAGCACCTCGCCCTCGTCGCTCTTCACGCCCTCCCACCGCGACACCCGCTCCCGCAGGAACTCCGCCGCCACCTCGGCGTAAGCCGCCGCCGCCTCCGCCGGCGTCTGGTCCTCCCCCGGCTGCGTCACCGCCGCCAGCGCCTTCAGGTACCGACGGCCCGCGTCCGCCGCCTGCCCCTGCTCCCGCATCGACAGCGCCCGCGCGTACAGCGTCGCCCCCGGCAGCCGACGGCTCGTGAACGCCACCTCGTCCCCGGGGAAGAGCCCCTTCACGACGCGGCTTCGCGGGCGAACGCCGGCAGCGACCGGTACAGGGCCAGCACCGCGCCGGGCTCGCGGCCCTCCGCGTCGTGCCCCGCCGCCTTGAGCGCCGCGAGCATCTGCTTCTGCGTCGGCCCCTCCGGCTTCGCCGGGTGCACGATCGCCTCGGGCGGCTGCACCAGCGCCGTCACGGGGCCGTCGTCGCTCTTCTTCGCGGTGGTCTTCTTGCTCATGGTTCGTCTCTGTAGCCCGCACGGTCCCCGTGCGGATGCCCCCTGCCACGCCCCTTGGGGTGTGCCCCCGGCGCGCTCAGGAAAAGGTCAGGGTCAATTCATCGTCCCCGTTCAGCGCCGCACAGATCCCGCCCAGCTCGTGCACGCGCTCCCCGTCCCGGTCGCCCTCCCGCGGGTCGCCGCGGTCCCACCGGGGGATGCTGATGCCGAAGGTGTTGCCCGGCCCCTTGTCGCTCACCAGCGTCAGCGGCCGCGGCGTGCCCGTGAACGCGTCCGCCCAGGTGCCGTCACCGAGGCCCACGTCCATCGGGTCCAGGTCGAAGCTCGGCGTGCCCTTCTTGAGGAACGCCGCCTCGAGCCCGCTCGCGGAGTTCACGCACGGCCGCATGTTCACGGTGCCGTTGCTCTTGAGGCTCAGCGTGCTCACGTTGCAGAACGCGTTTCCGTCCAGCTGCAGCGTCAGGTCCTTGAACTGGTGCGGGGCCAGGGCGATGCCCGGCTGGGTGATGTTCGCCGGCGGCTCACCCGCCACCGGCAGGGCGAACACGCCCTTGCCCTTGAACTTCGCCATCATCACCTTGCCCTCGCCGCTGGCCTCCAGCGTGAAGTCGAACATCGTGCCCGCCGAGAGCTTCAGGTACGCCGCCGACCCCTCGCCGGTCCACATGCCCACCGTCGCCTGCTGGTACAGCGCGTGGTTGCTCGTGAGCGTATAGCCCACCGAGCCGCCGGCAATCGTCTCGGTGAAGCCCGCCGCCCGCAGCAGCGCCCCCATCGGCGGCGGAGTGCCCGCCGTGCCGCTGCCGATCACCTCCACCTCCAGCTCCGGGGAGCACGCCGTGGTGCCCACCAGCCGCGGCAGCGAGCCGCCGCCGAAGGCCGAGGGCGACCGCTCGATCTTGTCGAAGTCGCTGTTGAAACTCTCGTTGAACACGTACGCCTTGCCGCAGTCGCCCGCCGCCAGCGTCTCCGGCGTTCCCGGCTCCACCTCGGTCTTGAACCCGACGGTCCGCTTCTGTGAGTTCATGCCGGCGGCCATGGGTGGGTTCCTTCGCGGGGTTCAGGGGGCGCCGCGGTCCGCGGCGGTTTCGAAGCCCCCGCTTCGGCGGTCCGCGGGGAGGAGGGCAACATCGGGCGGGAAGGCCCGTCCTCCGGCCGGCGGGCCTTCGGCCGGAATCTGTGATGGGTGATCTGTGATCTGTGAGGTCAAAGCCGCGGCTGCGCCCGATGGGCACCCTCTGACTTCATCCGTCACAGATCACAGATCGCCAGATTCCGGGCGAAGCCCCGCTCGCCGTGGCGAGGCGTCCCCCTCTCCTCACCCCCAAGGCTTACCCCGCTCTTCAGCCCGGAGGATCCGCACCTCCACACCCGCCACCGGCTCCCCGTCCCCCACCAGCGGCCCGTACCGGTTCTCCACCCGCACGTCGATCAGCCCCAGCCCCTGCAGCTCCACCCCCAGGCTCCCCGCCCCGCGGCCCTCCACCAGCGCCACCAGCTGCGCCTTCACCCCGTTCGCCCACTCCGCCAGCGACGGCGCCCGGCCCTCGATCGCCGGCGCCCCGCCCTGCAGGTGAACCTCCACGTCCATCGCCAGCGTCATCTTCACGCGGCACGGCTCGGCCCCGCCCTCGGGCGTCGTCTCCTCGTCGCGGAAGTACGCGATCGCCCACACGTCCGCCACGCCGCCGGCGTCGCTCTGCGGCGCGTCGTTGTCCTCGCCCTGCACCCGCTGCAGCGTGGCCGAGGCGTCCGTTCCCGCCGCGTCGAAGGTCAGCCCCAGCGCCGCCGCCACCGCCTCGCACGCCCCCCGTTGGAAGCGCTCGCCCAGGCTCAGCCGTCCGTTCGCGGTCTCCATCAGGCCAGCTCCTTCGCGTTCACGCTCCGGCGGACGGCACGCGCCACCCGCTCCATCGCCGGCGCATCGATCACCTGCGCCCCCGTCCAGAACTCGAAGAACCCCAGCACCGCGTCCTTGCGCACCTCACGCACCAGCAGGAACACCGGCTGCAGCGCCGGGCCGATCCGGTACTTGCCCTTGGTCCGGCTGCGGCGGCCGCTCGCCAGCTTCTGCCGCCGCTTCACCGTCGGCGGCGAGCCCAGCAGCACGATCAGCCCCGACCCGCGGCGGATCGGCACCGTGTCCTCGAACAGCGCCTTGTCGAAGCTGCCCGTCTTCGGGTCCCGGTGCTGCCGCCGCACCGCCCCCGTGGGCGTCATCAGCCACGGGGCGACCGGGATCACCAGCCACTGCCCCTTCACCGGGCGGATCACGCCGCCGGCCTCCACCACCTCCGCCGCCTTCCACCGCGTGAACACGCCCAGCCGCGGCCCCTGCGGCGTGTCCTTGGTGTAGATCCGCATGGCGGGCCCCACCTTGCGGCCGCCGCTCTTGAACTTGGATGGCAGCGTCTTCTTGAAGTTCCGCAGCTCGCGGTTGCCGCCCCGCCACAGCTCCCGGCGCAGCGTGTTCTCCGCCGCGGGGATCAGCTTGCGCTCGATCGCCCGGGCCGCCGCGCGTGCCGCGTCGCCGGGCCTGCCCGCCGGGCGGACGCCCTCCGCCCTCACGCCGGCGCGGATCACCGCCCCACCGCCAGGCACCAGAAGCCCGCGTCCGCGTCGAGGATGTTCTTGACCCCGTAGAACTGCTTCACGCCGTCGGGACCGGCGACCTCGACTTCCGTCCACCTCTTCCTGGCCTCCGCGAGCGACGACCGGGCGATCCGCACCTCCCCATCGTCCGCCAGCGTCGCCGCCCCGCGGCTCTGCGCCGCGTCCTGCAGGTCCTCGCGTCGCCACATCACCACCGCCCACACCGGGCGGGGCAGCAGCACCTTGCCGTTCATGACCCGCGTCCACGCCCCCAGCTCCGCCGCCGACGCCCCCGCGTCGCGTCGCTGCATCCGGGAGAGCGGGCTCGTGGGCTCGGGCAGGCGCATGAGAGAAAGGTCCGCGGCGTGCCGTCAGGCACGCCCGGCCCGCTTACTTCGAGATCAGCACCCACACGAAGCCGTCGGCCGCGGCCGACGCGGCGGACGCCAGGAACGGACCCACCGTCGCCGAGCCGGTGCCCTTCGTGGTGGTGAAGTTGCGGTCGGCTTTGTGGAAGTACAGGTCGTCGTACTGGTTCACGGCGCCCGTCGCCTTGGCCGCGCGGATGATGCCGGTGCGGTTCACCGCGCCGCTCTCGCCGGTCTTGATGTCCGTCACGGCGACGCCCACCATGCCGGCGGTGTCGCTGTCGCGGAGCACGACCACGTCGTTGCTCTTGATCTCGGCGGTGGCGATGTGGTCGAGGACCTCGCCCGTCTTGTGGAATCCGGTCATGGTGGGGGGCCCTTTCGGGGCGGGGGGTGTCGTTCAGGGGATGCCCGGCCCGGGCGGGCCGCGGCGGGTCGGTGGCGGGGTCAGGCCTTGTTGGCGGCGAGCCCCGACTGGATCAGCGAGCGGACGGTGCCGGCGCTGAGGCCCTCGACCTTCGCCTCGGGCACCCAGCGGCCCGGCTTGTCGCCCTCGCTCTTGGCGAAGGTCGCTACCTTCACGCCGTGCGGGATCGGCTTGGTGCCCAGCGAGAAGCCGGCGCTGTACACCGTGCCGCCGGTGGCGATCGCGGCGGAGAGCTCCATTTCCGGGTCGCCCTCGGCCTCCGAGGCCTTGGCGGCCGCCGCCTTCTCGGCGGCTTCCTGGGCTGCGGCCTTCTCGGCGTCCGCCGCTTTCTGCTTCGCCTTCTCGGCGTCGGCCTTCTCGGCGTCGGTTTCGTCTTTGCTCTTGGCCATCGGGGTCTCCGGGTCGGGTGCTTCGGGTGCGGGTCGGCGTCGCCGCCCCGTCAAGCCCCGGCCCGCTCACGTAGAGCGGACCGGGGCGGAGGAGAAAGTCGGTGCCCCCGTTGGGGGGCGGGCGGGCTCAGGCCCCTTCCTGCACCTGCCACACCCGGTAGTCGGGGATGTGGAAGCCGGTGAAGAAGCGGCACTTGAAGGCCACCTGGTCGATCGTTTTGCCCTCGCGGAGCGGGATCGTCGCGAGGTTGGGCTGGAAGCCCGCCTTCATCTTGTGGACCGGCGGGTTGCCCCGCACGCCCCGGGCGATGGTGTAGAAGCGGCTGAGGCTTCCGGCCCGCGTGATCCCGCCGAGGGTCACGCCCTCGTCGAGGAAGGGCGAGGTCACGTACCGCAGGCGGGAGAGGTAGCTCGGCTTGGGCGTGTTGGTCGGGCCGCCCAGGTCGCGGGCACCGGTCAACACCTCCATCTCGTCCTCGAGCTCCACCGGGCCGAGCAGCGTGTTCGCCGCGATCTGCCGCAGGTGACCCTTCTCGCCCGGCCGGGCACCCACGCCCCGCTGGAACCGCATCGCCTTGCGGCTGGCCCCCACCGACTCCTTGTCGAAGTCACGGGCGCCGCCGCTGTTCAGGTTCCCGTGGCCGGCGGAGAACAGCTGGGCGCCGGTCTCCTCGATGGTCGGGTTGCCCAGCAGCAGCCAGAAGAACAGCATCTCCTCGAAGATCCGGGCGTTCTGGCCGAAGCGCATGCCCCGCTGCAGGATGTTCAGCTCGTCGTTGATCAGCGCCTCGTCGGTGAAGGCGAAGGCCTGCCCGTACTTCGCCAGCCGGGCCGAGCTCTCGATCTCGCGGAAGGTGCCGAAGGCGTACTCGCCGCCCTCGTTCACCTTCTCGGGCAGCGTCGCGTCGCTGAGCGTGACGAACTTCTGGTCCTTCAGGTTGCTGCACAGGTAGTCGCTGGTCAGCTCCTCGTGGACGCTCTCCTCGAGGTCGTAGCCCACCCGCAGCTGGTACTCCAGCGCCTCGTTCATCGTGGAGATGAAGTCGCTGCTGGAGTGGTTGCCGAAGGCCAGCGCCGTCGCGTTGCCGGGGTGGTCGCGGGTGTAGGCGTCGAAGGTGCCGCGGCTGAGCAGCATCGGCGTGAGGTCGCCCGCCTGCATGTTGTCCGCGTCGATCGGGGCCACGCCCCGGGCCACCAGGAACCTCCGGCACATGTGCGCGAGGCTGTCCCCGCGGAACTCGCGGGCCCGGGGGTGGGCACGCCGGGCCACCGGCTGGCCCTCCGAGAGCAGGATGTGCCGCTCGCCGGTGATCTCGTCGGGCTCCGCGTACTCGTAGAGCCCGGTGCCTTCCCGCAGCAGGAGCGCGTCCCGCATCGCCGGGCCCAGGCTGGAGACGTTGTTGTCCTCGCCCACGCTCACCCGCGTGCGGCTGCCCTGCGACAGCGGCACCACGTCCCGCATCTGGGCGTTCACCAGCCGGCGCGAGGCCGTGGCCACCGTCAGCTCCGGGTCGTTCTCCAGGGCCGACAGCTGCAGGTTCGCGTCCTCGATGCCGTCACGCTCCGCGATGGCCGCGATGCCGGCGAGGCCGGCCCGCCGCTGGCGGTCCGCGTCCACCGCCCGGCGGGCGTGCTGCTCCATCGTCAGCGAGCCGTTCGTGCCTACCGAGAGCGTGGTCACCGCCCCGGCCGGGGTCGTCGCGGCGGCCTGCGTGGCCGCGGCCTCGCCACCCTCGGGCGTGGAAGCCGCGGGGGCGGCCTCCGGCTCCGGCTCGGCGGCGGGCGGGTCCTCCCGCTCCCACGGCTCGTCGACCTTGAAGCCCGCCTCCGTCAGCGCCGCCGCCTCCACCGCCTCGTCGGCGTCGCCGAGCACGGCGTAGCCCGCCCGCTCGGTGGGCTTGGCCTTCGCCACGGCAGCCGCGACCTCCTCGGGCTTGAGGGCCTTCACCTGGTCGGCGGTCTTGCCGGTGACCTTGACGAGGAACTTGATCTGGCGGCGGGAGAGCTTCATGTTCGTGGGGTCCGTGTCGGGAGCGGGATCGGGTGCGGGTGGCTCGACAGAGCCCGGTCCCGCGGACAGGAAGCCGTTTCGGACCGCCGCTCCGCGGTCCACAACATCCGCGAAGCGGACGTTGCTCATCTTCCGGCGTCGCCGTCCGTCCGGTGCAACCTCACCGCTCGAGTTCGCGAACACCGAGAGGCCAAGCGACGCCGGATCCTCCTCCGCCCGCATCAGCACCTTCAGCCCGCGGTCGGGCCCCGACGCGGGGTCGTGCCGGTACATCAGCAGGTCCACGCGGGCGGTGTCCGCGTCGCGGTACACCCGGGTGACCTTTCCGATCGTGTACTCCAGCGAGGCGTCGATCGGGTCGCCCGGCTGCCAGTCGAAGTGGTGGCCGAAGCGGCTCTTCACCGGCTCGCCGCGGGCGATCTTCTCGCTCATCGCCGTCACGATCTCGTCGAGGTTCTCGGCGTCGATGTGGAAGTCGTGCCCCATCGCCGGGCCGATCGACATCAGCGCCGCCCCGGTGATTGTGCGTCGCTGCACGTCCACCGCGAACCCGTCGCCGTTCCGCTGCAGGCCGCCCTCCGTGGCCACCACCGCCAGCGCCGTCACCGCTTCCGCCTCCCCGCCGCTCAGCATCGTCCAGTCGTTCCGCATGCCCCGCCGATCGGCCCACCGCCGCCCGCCCCGCAGCCTGCGCGGGGCAACGCCTCGCCACGGCGAGCAGGGCCTGCGGCCGGAATCTGTGACGTGTGATCTGCGATCTGTGACGTCAGCGGCGCGGCTGCGCCCGTTCCGGGCCGGAGGCCCTGCTCACATCACAGATCACAAGTCACAGATCACAGATATTCGCCGAAGGCGAAGCGCCGCCCGATGCCCCCCGCATGCTCCCCGGCCAGCCCTACGCGTTCACCTTCTCCACCCCCGGCCTCGCCGCCCCCGACGCGCCGCCCGCCGGCTCGCTCTCCCTCGACGGCGAGCCCGCCCCCGGCGTGGCCGTCGCCGCCGAGGCCGTCGGCACCGGCGTGTACCGCCTGCGCGTGACGCTCCCCGCCGACGCCCGCCCCGGCGCCACCGCCGAGGTGCTCGTCTCCTACGCCCTCGCCGGCGTCCCCGCCCTCGACCTCGCCGCCCGCGAGACCGTGCGGGCCGCCGGCGTCTCCGCCGCCGCCGCCGCCAGCCTCACCGCCAACGAAGACCTCGGCATCCGCCGCCACCGCAACGGCGACCGCGAGGTCGAACGCCACAGCCCCGCCATCTTGCAGGGCCTCGCCGGCGTCGAAGCCGTCCGCGCCGAGCGGGCCGCGCACGGCATGTTCGTGCCCGTCACCTGGCCCGGCGAGCGCTGAGCGCCACCAGCCGCGGCATCACCCGCCCCAGCCGGTCCGCGCACTCCGCCGGGCTCATCCGCTGCCCCGTCACCGGGTCCTCCGGCAGCGCCGCCGAGCACTCCGCCGGCGTGAGCCCGTCCGCCAGGTGCATCAGCACCAGCATCCGCGTCTGCGGGTGCAGCCCCCGGAGCAGGTTCGCCACCCAAGTCCGCTGCTCCGTCGCCCGCTCATGCGTCCGCCGCTCCGCCCGCGTGTGCGCACAAGTCAGCGTATGAGGCTTCATGGCCCCCACCGTACCCGCCCGCGGCCCGCGTTCGATGCAGGGCCGGGCCGGCACCCGGCCCGGAACCGGGGCGCAGCCCCGGCTGTTCCGGTCAGAGCACGCCCAGGCGTTTCGCCAGCCGAGTCCGGTCTCCCACCTTGGCAGTGATCAGCAGAACGTTCGGATCCCCCCCGAGCGCTCTCCGCAGCAGCTTGTCCGGGTCGTCGGCACAGGAGTACACCGTGTAGCTCGGGACCGCCGGACGATCAGACGGCTCGTAGTAGACCGGCGCCGGCGTCATCATCCGCTCTCGCTGCATGGAATCGAGCATGCCGGACCTTACCCGGCTGTCTCGTCAGACCGTTCGAGGCTCGCGATACCCCGGCGCGGCCGTCGGCGGCAGGGCCATCCGCTTCTCGCCCGCCTCCACCTTCGCCAGCGCGTCCCGCTCGCTCTCGTCCCACGCCTCGTGCTCGATCTCCCGGGCACGCCGCGGCGACACGTCGCCGGGCCGCTTCACGCCGAGCGCACCGATCACCCCGCCCACGGCCGTCGCCACGGCGCCCACCAGCGCCACCCACGGCGCCGCCGGCCCCGTCGCCGGGGCGATCACCACCGCCGCCTGACCCGCCGCCGCGATCAGGTCGCCCAGGTTCGCGTCCTCGCCCTTGGCCGCGAGACGGTCGAGCTCCTTCCGCGTCACCGCGAGCCCCGCCCGGATGCCCGCCTCCTGGTCGAGGGCCTTGTCGAGCTCCTGCTCCAGCGACGCGATGCCCACCACCATCTGCTGCTGCAGGCCCGGGCCCGCCGCCAGCGCCGCCCGCATCTGCTCCTCCTTCGCGGCGAGCGTCTCCTCCAGCGCCTCCCGCTCCGCCTCGGGGGCCTCGGCCACCAGGTCACGCAGCCGCTTGAGCTCGTCCGCCCAGCCCTCGCGGTCCTCCACGCTGTCGGCCCGGGTGATCTCCAGCTGCGTCCGCGCCGCCACCAGCGCGTCCTTCACGCTGCGGACCTCCTCCGCGGCGACGCCGAGCTTCTCCTCCAGCTTCGTCTGCCCCGCCTCGAGGTTCCGCACCGTCGCCGGCACGTCCAGCCGCCCCTCCGGGCCGATGCACCCCTGCAGCCCCACCGCCATCACCGCCACCACCAGCAGCCCCGCGGCCGCCCCTCTCGCTCGGTTGAAGATCTTCATGCCCCCCGGATCGGCCCGCCGCGTCGCGGACCGCAGGATGGCCCGTCCTCCGGCCGGCAGGGCTTCGCCCGGAATCTGGCGATCTGGCGACCTGTGATCTGTGAGGTCAGCGGGTTCCCGCCGGGCGCAGCCGCGGTTCTGACCTCACAGATCGCAGGTCACAGATCGAAGATATTGGCCGGAGGCCAAGCGTTCTCCGATCCCCCAGCATGACCCCCCGCGCCCTCTCCCCCGCCGACGCCCTCAACCTCGCCGGCAGCACCCCCCACCCCCCCACCGGCGTCCGCCTCCCCTACAACGCCCTCGACTGGGGCGGCCCCGTGCTCGCCTCCCTCCACGGCCTCTCCGCCCTCCACGCCGCCGGCCTGCACACGAGGCTGATGCCGTACCGCACCCAGCAGCCCGTCGGCGCCGCCCCCATCGAAGACGCTCTCGGCGTCACCGCCGGCACCGCCGTGATCGGCGGCACCGCCCGGTCGTACGCCGGCTCCACCGCCGCCGTCACCGCGATCCCCGACGACGCCACCACCCGCGTCTGGGCCGCCGCCAGCCAGACCGACCCCGCCGCCGCCGTCATCGTGAGCGGCCCCGATTGGCCCGCGGTCGAGCACCTGCCCCTCTGCGCCGTCACCCGCACCGCCGGCCTCCTCGCCGAGCCCGACCGCTCGCCCCTGTGGAACCGCCTGCTCGACGCCGCCCTCGTGCCGCCCCCCGCCCCCCGCGTCGCCGCCCCCGTCGCTGACCCGCCCGACCCCGCCACCGCCGCCGAGCTCCGGGCCACGCTCGCCGCCCTGCTCTCGTCTCTCCGCGCCGCCGGCCTGCTGTCGGCGTAGCCGACGCGAAAGCCGGGTCGTGTACGACCCGGGTGCGGGCGGAGCCCGCCCGGGGCTCCGCCCCGGTACGACCCGCGGCGGGGTGTGTGAAGCCCCTCGGGTCGCGCGTGGGGCGCGTTTCGGAGCCGGCGGCCGGCGGACGGGGTGCTCGCGTTCGCCCGAACCGGGTCGTACACGACCCGGCTTCGGGTACGCCTCCCGACGGACGCGATTCGGGGGGTCAGCACACCAGCCGCGGCACGCTCGGCGCCGTCGCGTCGACGACGACCGGCGGCAAGTCCTGCCACGGGCCACGCTCCGCGCCGTCGCCCACCGCCCGCAACCGCAGCACCGCCGCCTCGGCCTCCGCGGCGAACCCCGCCGGCACGGCCACGCCATCGAACACCACCGGCCGCTGCCCCGCCGGCACCAGCACGAGCATGAGCACCGCGTCGTCCCCCTCCGGCCCCGCCACCTCCCACCCCTGCGGGTAGACCACCCCGCTCGCCCGCAGCCGCACCGTCCACCCCACCACGGCCGAGCCCCCCGGGCCCGCCTCCGCGTACAGGTCGAACGCGTCCGCCAGCGCCGCGGCCGGCACTCCGCCCGCACCCACCGCGACCTCGACCGTCGCCGGCTCGCTCGCCGTGCCGTAGCCGTCGACGGCCACCACCTCCAGCGTGTGCCGCCCCTCCGGCAGCGCTGGCGTCACGTCTGCCAGGTCGAACCCGCGGACCGCCGGCCCCGCGAAGAAAACCGGCCGGCGGTCCGCGGCGGAGCCGCTCCCTTCCGGGGGGACGATCCGCGCGTAGAAGCCCGGCGGCCGGTCCCCGGTCCACCTCGGGGCGCCGGCCTTCACGCTCAGAGCCCGCCCACCGTCACGCCCGCGTCGGCCCCGCCGGCGACGGCCAGGGCCTCGATCGCCGTCACCTCGTCGGGGTACAGCGGCGGCTCCACCGTCAGCAGCAGGTCGGTCGAATTGTCGATCGGCGCCGCGTGCGTCACCCACATCGCCAGGCCCTTGCGGGGGCCGGCGGCGTAGCGGAAGGGTTGGCGGGCGTAGGCCTCGGGGGCGAGGGTGAGGCCGCTGACCCGGATCTTCGCGTCGGTGACCCCGCCCGCGACGAGCGTGGCGGACAGGCCGACGGGGAGGGAGCCACCACCGCCGCCGCCGCCCGCAGGCACGATGCGAAGCACGTAGAACGTGTCGGTCCCGTCGATCGTGACGCGGTAGTCCAGCAGCCCGGGGGCGGCGAGGCGGTCGGCGGCGGCGTACGCCAGGTCCCGCTTCGTCACGCCGCCGACGAGGTACTCGGGCCCGAGCGTGCCGGCTGCCGGCGAGAAGGCCCCGCCGGAGGACACTGCGACCGTGACGGTGCTCCCTGCCGGAACGGTGAGCCGTAGGGGCGTCTCATCGCCGACAGCCCGGAAGGCAAAGCCGGTGCCGGTCAGGGTCGTGGCGTTCGGCGTCTGGCGGTCGATGCAACAGGCGGTGAGGGCGGGGACGATGGCTGCGATGCGGGTCGTCCTTCTTCTCGTCGTCAGCACGGCAGCGGTCGGGGGGCTCGAACTCGCAAGGATCTACATGGCACCGGCGGCACTCTGCGTGAGCGGGATCAGCTCGTACCTGTTCGCTTCGTACGCTGTCACGACCGGGACGCCGCGCGAGCTCCTCCGACTGGCGGACAAGGCCGTCGTGAGGCTCCTCCTGGCGATCGGTGCCGTCGGCGGCGTGGCGGTTGCGGCGGTGCCGTTGCTCGGTCCGTTGTTCACGCCCGACGGGGCCGACGACGTATCCTTGTCGATCGTCGCCGTGGCAGGTTGGGCGGCGTTCGCTGCAGCAACTGCCGCGGTCACGCCGTACGGACAGCTCGCGGCAGTACGCGGACGCCAGCGAGGAGTCTTTGCCATCCGATCCGGCGAGTCGGTCATTTCGCTCCTCGCGATGCTCGCAGCGGTCGAACTCGCCGGGTCAGTCGACTGGGCACCCTTGGCTCTGGCTGCGTGTGCAATTCCTGCGGGCCTGATGATCCGCCAACGTCTCATCGTGTCGGATCTGGATCCCGACGGATCTACGACCAGCCTGCTAGAACACACTACATGACGAGTTCGGTGCAGATGTCTGGCGGGGACGCTCCGGTCGTTCGATTCCTGGGAACCCGTGGGGTACCAGCGAACTACGGAGGTTTCGAGACGGCCGCCGAGCACATCGCATTCCATCTTCGAGACCAGGGTTGGAAGGTGGTCGTGTACTGCCAGGAAACCGGACGCGGGCCGATCACCACAGAGTGCTGGCAGGGGATCGAGCGGGTCGTGGTTCCGGTGCCCCGTGACGACTGGCTGGGGGCATCGCACTTCGATCTCCGGGCCACACTTCATGCATTACGTCACAACGACCTGTGCGTGACGTTCGGCTACAACACGGCGATACTGAACGTTGCTCAACGCGTGCGTGGTACGACCGTGATCTTCAACATG
>JAULKR010233191.1:0-14279 GCA_032356305.1 Prasiola linearis | reverse complement strand
TCGTCCGCGGCCAATTCACCTCGGCGACCGGCGAGGCCGTCGTCCGGCTGCTCCAGCCGCGCGACATGAGCTTCAACGAGTCGTTCGCGCTCGCGCACCCGTTCGATGCGCCCTCGGCCGGCCTGGCCGACACCGAGCAGGCTCACCGGATGGTTGAAGAGGCGACGGCGCTGGCCGTCCGCGCCGCCGAGGCGGGCGTGACGCTCAACGTGATCTCGAACAACCGTGCGTGGGGCAACGCCCCGCACCTCGCCCGCGCCGTCGCCCACCGCTTCCTCGACGCCGCGGCGAAGCGCGGCCTGTGAGCGGTACGAGCGCTTCAGAGTGAATCCGGGCGTGGACACCGGAGCCCCCGCACTTGCTGCGGAGGGATGAGGCGGACACAGTGCACGACGAGCCCCACCTCACCCCCGCCCCCTCCCTCCGCGCGGGAAGAGAGGGCCTGGGAAAGCCAACTCCGTAGACGGCGTTACACCGTCATGAGAACCGGTTCGGAGGTCACGTTGCGATCCACGCCGTCACCGCCGGTGGCATCGGTGCGCGACGTCGCATCCCGCTCCGGGGCGTTCTGCTCCTGGGTGGGCGCCTCGGTAGCCGGCGCCCGACCCTCGGCAGCCTCGGTGCGGAGCGTCGAGACGGCTTCGGCGGCTTCGGGATTGGTCTCGGCTACAGTGCGGACCATCTGCATCGCCGTGACGGCGTTCGTCACCTGAGAGTCGTCGAGGGTGATGTCCGCGCGCGTCGCTTCATCGCGGACGAGTCCCTCGTTGATCGTCACGTCGAACGGGCCGGCCGGATCCTGCTTGCCCAGGTTCGTTGCCAAGCCGTAGAGCGTATCGGTGAAGCCTGCGGTCTGGTCGGCGGAGAGCGTCCGGCCGAGGTCGATCTCGAGCGTCTGCAGCGTGCCGCCGAGGAAGCCGGCGACGGCGGGATTCCGGTCCAGCACGGCACGCGCCTCGGCGGGCGTCTGGGCGTCCTCGACGGAGGTGATCTCGGTCTGGACAGCCTCCTGGATCACGAGGTCCTGACGCGCGGCGGCCACGAACGCGTCGACCGACGGGAAGCGCGTCAAGATGGCGGCCTCGTCGACGAGGACGTAGGTGCCGACCGAGCCGCTCTGCTCGGACACGCGGACCTGGACGCCGTTCTCGGCCTGCCGGGCCGCGTCCAAGACGGCGGCCACGTCGGAGCCCGGGCGCGCGGTGAGCCCCTGGGAGGCGGGATCGTAGCTGCCGGGAAAGGTGAGCTGGACGCGGGCGTCGCCCGGCGTCTCGGTGTCGGCCACCCATCGGGCGGCGTCGTCGGACATGGCGACGCGGGCCGCGCCCTCCGTCCAGGTCGCGTCGCGGATGGTCTCGGTGAACTGGCGGACGGAGTACTCTTCGGGCGCGCGGTCGCCGAGCGGCGTCGCCGGCTCGGGGGCGGGTTCCGGAGACGGGGTGGGCTGCGGATCCGTGCCGACGACGACCTCCTGCGAGACGCGCTCGGCGATGGCGCCCCACGTCTGCGGCCCGACGACGCCGCCCGTGTCGGAGAAACCGGCGTCGCGCTGGAAGGCCTGGACGGCGGCGAGCGTGCGCCCGCCGAAGTCGCCGTCGACGCCGTCGCGCTGGCTGCCCGTCGTCCCCAGGTCGTAGCCGAGACGTGTGAGAGCGGCCTGGAGATCGTTGACGGCGGGGCCGGCGTCGCCGTTGCGGAGCGTCGGGAAGGCGGGCTCGCGGCGAAGCGCATCCGGCTCGCGGGACCGCGCGGCCTCGGCGTCGAGGTCGGCGTAGAGTTCGGCGCCGCCGGGCGTGGTCCACGCGTCGACGCTGCGGCCGATGGCTCGGATGCCGCCCTGGGTGAGGTAGCTGGTGCCCTCGATGACCTGCTCGCGAGTCAGGCTCGGATCGGCCAGGATGCCGAAGAGTTGGTTCGGGTCGCCTGTGAAGTCGGTCCCCGCAAACGGCGCCATGCGTGCGGCGACGGTGCTGTTCGGGTTGTTACGGGCGAAGGTCTGGAGCGCCGGAAGCACGCTCTCGCTCCGCTCCTGCCGCCAGCCGACGAACGCCATCACATCGCGGTCGGCGGCGGTCAGCGTCGAGGCGTCGATCTCGCGGCCGAGTCTCTCCTGGGCGATGGCCAGGCCGGCCTGGACGCGCTCCTCGAACTGGGCGTTGGACTCGGCCTGGGAGCGGATGGAGCCGCCGCCCTCCTGGAACGTGCCCACGTTGAAGCCGCGCGCCGGGTCGGCGTTCTCCCGGCCGAAGCTGAACGCGCCCTCGTGCCGCGCAAGCGCGATGACGCGCTGGAGGAAGATGCGCTCGTCGCCGCTCTGGGCGCCGATGGCGGAGAGCAGTTCCACGCCCACGCTGTCGCCGAAGACGCCTCGTGCGATGCCGCGCGTTTGCTCCAACGTGGCGCTGGACAGCGCGACGCGCCCGGCCGAGTTGCTCGTCGAGAGGATGTCGCTGCTGGACGTGGCGGCGAAAGCGCCTGGCGTGTCGAGCGCCGTCGCGCCGGTCGTCGGCGACGGATTCGGAGTCGTCGGCGGGTCGACGGGCGTGGGCGCGGTCTCGCCGCGGTCGATGACGGCGGCGAGGGCGTCGCGCGTCTGGGGTCCGAACGTGCCGTCGAGGTCGGCGCCGGTGAACCCCTGCGCGCGCTGGAAAGCCGTCACGGCATCGACGGTGTTCGGGCCGTAGTCACCGTCGGCTCCGTCGCCGTTGGGGCCGGTCGTGCCCAGCCCGGCGCCGTAGCCGGCTGCGATGAGTTGTTCTTGGAGCCGGGTGACGCCGCTGCCCTGGTCGTTCTCTTTGAGCACGATGAGGTCGGTGTAGCTCCCGCCGTTGAGGAGGCCTTCGAAGTCGACGGCGCGCGCCGTCGAGCCCGGCCCGCCGCGGAAGTCGCCCGTGCCGCCGAAGCGAAGTTCGACGTGGCCGTGCGGTCCGGTGCCCAGGCCTGTCGCGCCCGAGCGCGCGACAACCTCGCCCTGCTCGACGGTGTCCCCCACCTGCACGTCGAACGAGTCGAGGTGGAGGTAGCGCGAGTAGGCGCCGTTGCCGTGATCGATTACGACGACGTTGCCTGCCGTGCCGGCCGGGCCGGCGAAGAGCACCGTGCCGCCGTCCATCGCCCTCGTGGGCGTCCCGATGCCGACGCTGAAGTCGATGCCGGAATGAAACGTAGACGCTCCCGGGATAGGAGCGGGCCGCGGGCCGAAGTCACTGGAGATCGGCGCCCCCGGATATGGGTTCGCGATGGTGCCGGTGGCGAGTTCTTCGTTCATGGCGGTGGAGGCGAGGGGTAAAACGAGGATCGGCGCGACGGAGGCGCCACGCGGTCAACTAGCGGTCGGGGCGAACGACGGTGACGCCGATGGCGCGCAGCGCCTCCGAACGGTCCGGGTCCACGCAGAAGCCACCGTCGAGGGAACGCTCGGCGCACTCGGCGAGGGTGCCGCCGTAGCCCTCGGCGAGGAGTTCGGAGTACGCGGCCGTGCCGCCGACGCGCTCGGCGTGCCACGCGGCGTTCTCGCGCAGCAGCTCTCGAAGCGCCTCCGGCGAAGCGTGGGCGCGGAGGTCGAAGCCGTCGGTCCTCTCGGGCAGCAGGCTCTCACACGCATCGCCGCGGACGCGAAGCAGTACCGGGCGGAAGCTCACCGCTGACATAGCCGTGGCTTCACCGTTCGGGACATACTCCATCAGAACGAGTTCGCTGCCTGTGTCGTCGGCCCGCGCCGTCAGTTCGACCGAGCCAGAGTCATCGCGGGCGGAGGCGGGAACGCAGGCGGCGAGGTCGGGGCCGGCAGTCGCCGACGGTACCTGGCCCGGGGCGCTGGCGGGGGCAGGCGGCGGCGCGTAGTCGGGCGTCGCGGTGGGGGCGGGCGCCGAAGCGCCGCACCCGGCAGCGAGGAGGAGAGCAAGGGAGCGGGCGAGCATGGGACGGGGGAAGGAGCCGACCCAAGATGCCTCGCTCACGCTTATTTGTCAAATACGTATTAGACGTGAGCGTGTTTACTCCTTCCCTGCCCCCCCCGCCCTCTTCCGCGTCGCGCCTCGACGGCTGGCAGGGGCTTCCACCCCCGTCGAGGCGCACTCGCGAGTGGCCCTCACGGCCAATCTCAGGCCGCCGCCGCGGTCGGAAAGAGGTCGTAGATGACAGCGTGCGACGGCGCGGGCGGCGTCGGCGTCGGCTCGGTCGGCGTGGCCGCGCGCTCCTGCGCCACGAGTTGCAACGTCTGGCGGCGTAGCCGCCGCGCACGGCGGCGCGCCGAGCGGCTCAGGATGGAGTTGAGCTGCAACCGGATCGCCTCGACGGTCCGCGGCCCGATGCCAGGAAGGGTCCCGAGGCGTCCGTCGAGCGCTGCACGCTCCAGATCGGCGAGTGAGGTCACGCCGAGGTCTTCGACCAGGACGTGCGCCAGGCGCGGGCTCACGCCCGGCACCGTCGCCAGAAGCACGGCCGGGTTGTGCGCGCGCAGCAGGCGGTCGCGGAGGCCGGCGCGCCCGGACTCGATGAGCTGGCCGAGGTGGCCGGCGAGGGCGGTACCGATGCCCGGCAATTCGGAGAGCGCTTCCCGGCCCCCACGGCCATAGCGGAGCGCGACGGGCTCTCGCTCGGCACGGAGCGTCTCGGCGGCGGTGAGGTACGCCTGGACACGGTACGGATTGGGCTCGCCGTCCCGGAGCAGCAGATCAGCCATCTGATCGAGCGCCTCGGCGAGTTCGATGTTGGTCGGTGCGGACGGAGTCATGGGATGGACGGTCAATGTGGACCAAGATCTCCCGACTGAGTGCCACCGGTTTGTCATACGCCGAAGTGCCAAGTCCGAGCCCCCTTCCGCAACCGATTCGTGTCCCATCGACCGCCCGAACCGACCGCGGTCCGCACGGCCACGAGCCCCTTGGGCTCATCCTCGCCGAGCCGACGACGCAACAGGTAGGCGGGCGCCTGGCCGTACTTACTCGAATTGGCTCTTGAAAGCCTCGAAAGCCATCTCCAGCGCTGCCACACGCGCCTCCAACGCCTCGACACGGCCGGGCTCGGCGGGCGAGCGGACTCGAGACGACGTGGAGGCAGCAGAAGACGCCGCCTCGATGGCGTCCAGGTCGAGGTCTCCCGACAGGAGGTGCGCCCAGCGGTCGGCCGACCGACCCGCCTCGCGCGGGAGAGCTGCCGCGAGCGGCTCATCGCGGTCGGAAAGCATCCAGAGCGCCTCGTCCACGTCGTCCACACTCGCGAAGTCGGCGAGGCGGCCGGTGCGCGAGCGCAGCTCACCGGCCGTCTGCGGACCGCGCAGCATCAGCACCGACAGTACGGCCAGTTCGCGAGCCGAGAGACCCAGCGCACGGTCCAGCATGTGCCGGAATTTGGTCACGCGGTGGCCGGTGCCCGTCGAGGTCCCGGCGAGGTGGCGCCGCATGAGCCGCTCGACGGCGTCCGAGACCTCACGCTCGGACAGGTCCGTGACGGGCTCGCGCGAGGTCTTCTGGTTGCACGCCGCGCGCAGCGCCGAGAGCGACAGCGGGTACTGGTCCGGTGTGGAGAGCGCCTTCTCAGCGAGCGCCCCGGCGACACGGACTTCGGTGGGGTCGAGCGTGGGACGTGGCATGGGCGGAGGCGAAAACGAAACGGGGGGCGCGGCCGAAGCCACGCCCCCCGGAGGACGAGATGCGAGCGAGCCCGGATCCGCAGGTCACATCCCGCGGATCGGGCGCCGGCTCAACGCGTCACCACAACGCGGGTGGTGGCGACGTCGGCACCGGCCTGCACGCGGACGAGGTAGACGCCCGCCGGCATGGCGGAGGCGTCCCACTCAGCGATGTGCGTGCCGTCGGTCCGGGCGCCCTCGGCAAGCACGGCCACCTGGCGGCCGGTCACGTCGTAGACGCGGACGCGGACGTCCGTGGCGGTGCCGAGCGTGAAGGGCACCGAAACCACGCCGGAGGTGGGGTTCGGGTAGGCCGTGCCCAGCGCGAAGCCGTCGGCGCGGACGCCGTCCTCGGCGCCGACCACGGTGCCGGTCGTGAAGACGAACGGCAGCGACCAGTCGCTGTCGACCGAGCCGTCGTTGGAGCGCACACGCCAGTAGTACTGCGTGTCGTCGGCGGCGGCGGCGGCGAAGCTGGTCTCGGTGACCGTGCCTTGGAAGACGACGTTTGTGAACGCCTCGTCGAGCGCGACCTGCGCGTCGTAGGACGTGGCGCCGGTGGCGGCGAGCCACGCCAGCGCGAGGTCCGTGGGCACCTCCGTCGAACCGTAGCTCGGGCCGATGAGCGCCGGCGGGGCCAGCACGCCACCGACGGCGAACACAGTGTGGAGCGGGATGACCGGCAGCAGCGGGTCGTTGGTGATGACCTGGAGCAGGTGCTGGTAGGCACCGGCATCCAGGCCGGCGGCCGAGAAGGAGACCGTGACCTCCTGCTCGCCCGTCGTCGCCGCAACCGTTCCGAAGGCGGGCTCGGCGCCCGTGATCCACGTCGGGGCGGACGAGATCGCGACCGCGAGGCCGTCGGTGACGTAGTTCGTGTTGAAGGCGATCTGGAGTCCGTCCGTGCCGTCGGGGCTCTCGATGCCGATCGTGGCGCTGTTGGTGACCATCGTGATCTCCTCGTACTGGAAGCGGATCACGCCCGAGGGGTAGAGGATCACCTGGAAGGTGGCCGTGCCCTGCGGGTTGGCGTCGGCGTACGGCGGCACGTCCTGGTACTGGACCACGAAGCGGCCGTCGGCGAGCGCCTCGTAGTACACCTCGCCGCCCACCGACGGGTCGAGGTCGTCCCAGAACGGCGCGATGAGCGCGTTCGGGGCGTCGGCCGTCGGGATGGGGTCGGCCGGGTTGATGGACGACTCGTCGGCGAGCGGGTCGCCGAAGTAGAGCAGGCCGTTGGAGCTCACGCGGATGTCCGGGAAGGTCTGGCCGTAGAAGGGGAACTGGAACGGCAGCGCGAGCAGCGCACTCTCATCGTCGCCGAAGCCGAGCGCCGTGCCGGTGCCCGAGATGTCGACCCAGTCGTAGGCCGGGCCGCCGGCCTCGTCCGAGTCCACCCAGACGTTGCCGAAAGCGTCCGGACCGCCGGCGCCGAAGCGGACCGACGAGCCGACCGTGGCGTCGGCGCCCTTGGGCTCGGCGATAACGCGGAGGTGCGCGTCCGGACCGGAGGGCTGCATCAGGCCCGTCGGGGGCTCGCCGGGGACGCCGCCGACGGCGAAGTCGAGCTCGCCGGAGCCGGTGTTGGTCAGCGTGAACGTGTCCGTGGTGGCGCCGCCGACGGCGGCCTCGGCCTGGAGAGCCAGCGGGCCGACACCCGCGGCCGGGGCGATGAAGCCGTTGCCGCTGACGTCGAAGGTGAGTGTGCCCACGTCGGCGCTGCTGGTGGCGAGCGTCACGACACCGTCGTAGTTGTCGTCGTTATCCGGCGAGAAGGTGATGGTGAACTCGGCCGTGCCGCCGGCCGGGACCGTGGCGGTCGCCGGGGTGACGGTGAAGGCGCCGTCGCTGGACGATGCGCCCGTCACGTCGAAGTCTTCGCCGGAGAGGTTGATAATGCGGACCGACTCGGAAACCTCGTCGCCCGCGTTGACATCGCCGAAGGCGAGCGCGGTCGGGTTGAGGACCGCGCCCGGGGACGTCATGATGGTCGGCCGGAACTGGTTCATCAGCGCGAGCGCACGCGTCGTCTGGCCGGGCGTGAACTCGTCCATGCAGCTGTCATTGACGTAGTCCATGAAGTTGCGGATGGGGTCCTCGCCGGGATCGGCCGGGCAGGAGTCGCGACCGACGGGGCAGCCGAAGGCGGGGCTGGCCTCGGCGGGCGTGTCCGCCACACCGTCGCCCGAGCCGGTGCAGCCGCCCTGGAAGGTGTGGAAGAGGCCCACGTAGTGGCCCACCTCGTGCGTGCCCGTGTCGCCGAGGTTGTACGGCGCCGAGTTGCCACCGGGGAGTGTGCCCGCCAGCAAGACGACGCCCTCGGTGAGGTCGTTCTCGGAGTTGCTCTCCGGGAAGGTGGCCCAGCCCAGCAGATCGGCCTGTCCAGAGAGTCGCCGGAGGACGGGGGCAGTGTAGTGGTTGAGATAGACGGCCGGGTCCAGCGCCAGGGTGGACTTCATCTGCGTCTCGTCGGTGCCGCCATTCGTCAGGTCCGCCCAGTCGCTGTTGGCGACGGTCTGCTGGAAGGCGTTGACGAACTGGAAACCGACGCTCAGGTAGGCGTCGTTGAGCACCTGCATCTGATCGTCGATCTGGGCCTGCGTGACGCCGCCGGTCCCGTTGTCGCGCGTGATGATGTGCCACGCGATGGGGACGGTCACGATCTCGCCGCCGCGCGCGTCCGGGCCGTTGGATGCGATCCAGGCGTCCACCGCCGCGGCCATCGTCGCCTGCTGCTCCAGCGTGGCGTCCGGGGTGGCGCAGGTGCGCGTTTCGAGAGAGAGGCTCGCCGGCTGCGCGGCGAGCGGGACGGCCAGCGCGAGCGCGAGCGTGAGGGCGCCGAGCCAACGGGCCGGAGTCGAAAACAGTCGGGGCATGCCGAGAGCGGGAGATCGTGACAGGAACAAGGGGGACGGCGCACAGCCGCACACCCCATGGTACACCCGACGCCCACCGAACGCCCAGAGGAGGAGCCCCTTTCCCCGTTGTCCCCGGATTCGTGCCCTGCCGACCGCGACTACGGACGACGACCACGCGCGCCGTGGCGACGCCCCCTCACACACCGCTCGGCGCCGACGACGACGCCTCGACGCGGACGAGGTACGCACCCGCCGCACCGCCGAAGATTCCCATTCGACGCCGTACGCGCCGGGGAGGCGCGGCGTGCTACGAGTCGCCTCGCCACGCTGCCGACAGTACGCCCGAAAACAAAGCCGGGGGCGTGGCCGAAACCACGCCCCCGGACGGAGAGCCAGAGTGCGAGCCCTACCGCGTCACCACGACGCGAGCGGTGGCCGCGTCCGCGCCAGCCTGGAGGCGGACGAGGTAGACGCCGGCGGGGACCGACGAGGCGTCCCACTCCGCCGTATGCGTGCCCTCGGCGCGCGCACCGTCGGCCAGCGTGGCCACCCGGCGGCCCGTCACGTCGTAGACCGCAACGCGGACCGCCGTCGGCGCGCTCAGCGTGAACGGCACCGCCACCACGCCCGAGGTCGGGTTGGGGTAGGCCGCGCCGAGTGCGAAGGCCGTGCCGCGCGCGTCGTCCTGTGCGTCGACCGTCGTGCCTGTGGTGAACGGGAACGGCAGCGACCACGGGCTGGCTTCGGAGCCGTCGTCGGAGCGGACGCGCCAGAAGTACGTCGTGCCCACCTCCGCGGCGATGGCGTAGGAGGTCTCGGCGACCGTGTCGGAGAAGGCGATGTCCGTGAAGCCCTGGTCGCGGGCTACCTCCACGTCGTAGCTGGCAGCGCCGTCGGCGGCCAGCCACGTCATCTCGATGCCCGTCGCGAGGTCCTCAGAGCCGTACAGCGGCGAGAGCAGCGCCGGCGGGGCGAACGCGCCTCCGACGGCAAACACGGTGTGGATGCTGAGCGAGCCCAACACGGGATCGTTCGAGATGAGCCCGATGAGGTCCTGGTAGACCCCCGTCTCCAGCTCAGCAGCGGAGAGCGTGACCGTGATCTCCTGATCGTCGTCCGGCGCGATGCTGCCGGCAGCGGGGTCGATGTCGGCGATCCACTGCGGCCCGTTGGCGATGAGCACGGCGAGGCCGTCCTCGAGGTAGGCCGTGTTGAAGGCGATGCCCAGCCCGTCGGTGCCGTCGGCGTTCTCGATGCCGACCGTCGCGCTGTTGTTCCGGTTCGAGACGGCCTCGTACTGGTAGACGATGACGCCCGAATCGAAGAGGATCACCTGGAAGGTGGCCGACTCGCTGGACTGGTAAAACGGCACGTCCGTCCACTGGACGATGAAGCGGCCGTCGCCCATGTCCTGGTGGTGGATGGTGCCGCCGGCGTTGGGCGAGAAGTCGTCCCAGAACGGGGCGATGATGGCATCCGGCACGCCTGCCGTGGGGATGGGCTCGTTCTCGTACTCGGTCGAGGCGGCGCCGAAGTTGAGGAAGCCGTTCGACACCACGGCGACCGAGTTGTAGGGCTCGCCGTAAAACGAGAACGCAAACGGGAGCGCGACCGTGCTGGCGGCGTCGTCGCCGAGCGAGAGCGCCGTGCCCGTCGCCGAGATGTCCTCGAACGCGTAGGCCGGGCCGCCGGCCTCGTTGGAGTCGATCCAGGTGTAGCCGAACGCGTCCGGGCCGCCGGCGCCGAAGCGCATCGGCGTGCCGTGGTCCAGGGTGGCACCGCCCTTACCGGCCGGCGTGGCGCGACGCCCGGCATCCGGCGTGGCCGGGGCCATGCGCAACGGGAGACGCGCGCCGAATCCGGCGAACGTGAAGTCGAGGTCGCCGGCACCGGCGTTGGAGAGCGTCAGCGAGGTCGTAGCGTCGGCACCGACGTCGGCCGCGGCCGAGAGGCCGAGCGGGCTCGCGCCGAGGAGGGGCGCCAGGAAGCCGTTGCCCGAGAGGTCCGCCGTCAGCGTCCCGATCTCCTCGTCCGACGTGACGAACGAGAGTTCGGCGGCGTACACGACATCGGCCGTCGGCGTAAATGTGACCTCCACCTCGGCGGTGCTGCCGGCCGTGATGGTGAAGGCGCTGAGGTTGGCGACGAACGCGCCGTCCGAGGAGGTCACCGAGGTCACCTCGATGTCGCCGTCGGAGAGGTTGCGGAGCTCCACCATGCCGGTGGCGCTCTCGCCCACGGAGACCTGCCCGAAGGCGAGCGAGCCCGGGCTGAGCAGGACGCCCGCAGCCGACATGATGGTCGGGCGGAACTGCGTCATCAGCGCCAGCGAGCGGTCGGCCTGGCCGGTCGTGAACGTGTCCATGCAGTCGTCGTCCACGTAGTCCATGAAGTTCTCGATCTGGTCCGGGCCCTGGTCGTCCGGGCACGAGTCCGTGCCGGCGGGGCAACCGAAGTTGGGGCCCGCCACAGGGGGCGTGTCCGCCACGCCGTCGCCCGAGCCGGAGCAGCCGCCCTGGAAGGTGTGGAAGAGGCCCACGTAGTGGCCCACCTCGTGCGTGCCGGTGTCGCCCTCGTTGTACTGCGGCGTCGAGCCGCCGGGGAGCGACGAGAAGAGGCACACGACGCCCTGGAGGTTGTCCGTCTCCGAGCCCGAGTTGGGGAACGTCGCCCAGCCGAGCAGGCCTCCCGCCGAGCCGGTGTAGAAGTTGAGGTACACCGCCGGGTCGAGCGCCAGGGCGTTCTTCATCTGCGACTCGGCAGACGAGCCCATCGAGGCGTTGAACCACGACGCGTTATCGACGGTCTGCTGGAAGGCGTTGGCGAACTGGAAGCCGACCGGCAAGAAGGCGTCGTTGAGCACCTGCGTCTGGTCGTCGATCATCTGCTGCGAGACCACGCCCTGCGATCCGTTCGTGATGATGTGGTACGCGATGGGAATGGTCACCACGCCACCGGCGCGAATGGCGTCGACGTCGTTCTGGGCGAGCCATGCGTTGGCCGCGGCGACGGTGGCGTCCACCTCGGCGAGCGTGGGCTCAGGAGTGGCGCAAACGCGTTCGTTGAGGGTGAGCGTGGCCGGCTGAGCCGCGAGTGGCCCCACGGTGAGCACCGCGAGGGTGATCGCGGCGAGACAGCGGGTGAAGGAGCGTATCCGACGAGTCATGAGAGTCGGGAGGAAGGAGTGGGTGAGATTCGGGCGGGTGAAATCCGGGGTGCGGTTTCCCCTGGAACGTAATGCTCGCTTCACGATCTGCCCATTCTCTGTCCACGTGACCTCCACAACGCCGTTCGGTGCCGAGAGAAAAGCCTTTGAGAGACCGGGTTTGGTCCCCCGATCCCCAGTCAGGCTGCGTCGAGTGCCGGGAGCAGTGGACGATGGCGACCGTGCATAGACGCCTGAAGCGCGTGCGCCAGCGACGTGAGCACCAACGTGGCGTTGGCGTTGGCCTCGACGAGGTCGGCGGCGTCGGCCACGTGACCCGCCATGGCGCCGAGGTCGGCCTGGGGGACGCCCGCGACGAAGCGCGCCAGCGTCTCGTGCTGGTCCACGTTGACCACGTGGGCGGCGGGGTCGGCGCCGAGCAGGACCAGGTCGCGGATCCAGCCCTGCACGTAGCCCAGCCACCGCGCGAGCCCGGCGCGGCCGAGCTTCGCCGCCGTCTCGACGAGCGGCCCCAACTCCGTCGGGCGGCAGGCGTAGCTGGCGCGCACGAACTGGACGACGAGCCCGCGCGCCTCGGCGAGCGCCTCGCTGTCGCGGAGTTGGAGCGCGCGCGTGAGCGAGCCCTCGGCCATGCGCGCCACGAAGGCCGCCGTGGCGGCGTCCGTGCCCCGCGCGACGAGGTCGGCCTCGACGGCCACCGCCGGGAGCGCGTCGAAGCGGACGCGCTGGCAGCGCGAGAGAATGGTCGGGAGCACGTTGCCGATGCGCTCGGCGGTCAGGATGAGGACCACGCCCGGGCCGGGCTCTTCGAGCAGCTTGAGGAACGAGTTTGCCGCCTCGCGGCGCATGTGGTCTACGTCGGTCAGGATGCCCACGCGGCGCCCGCCCTCGACGGCGTGCATGGTCATCTCCTGGCGGACGGTCTCCGAAATGGGCCGGCGGCGATGCTCGGCGAGCTTCGGACTTCCCTCGGCGTCGCCGATCTTGGCCAAGCGCCGGTAGTCGGCGGCGCGGTACGCGTCCTCGGCGAGGAGCGCCAGGCGCTCGGCGTAGTCCGACGGGCGGTCGTCCTTGTCGGCGCTCGTGCTCGTCTTGGGGAACGGGAGGTAGAGCTGGAGGTCGGGGTGGAGCAGGCGCGTGGTGCGGAGGCACGCGGCGCACCGGCCGCAGGCGTCGCCGGCCTGGGGCGCTTGGCACAGCAGCGCCTGTCCGAAGGCGAGCGCCGCGGCCAACGTCCCGGCGCCCTGGTCTCCGTGGAGCAGGTACGCGTGCGTCACGCGCCCACTGTCCACGGCGGCGCGCAGCGCGGTCTCGGCGCGCTCCTGTCCGACGACGTCACTCCAGGGCATACTCGGGCGGTGGGCTCCCCGGAAGGTCGCACCGTCCTTCGTTCCGCAACTCGGGTTCCGAGTGGTCACCGCCGGGCGTCGGGTTCACGTCTCGCGGGGCCGCCGCGTACCGCGTCGAGGAAGCGGAGCCGAGGTCACCGGGTAGGCGAGCGGCGACGCGAGACCCACCGCCCGCCGAAGCCCGAGCGCACCTCGCCAGTCAGAGCGCCCCCCAACGCCTATCCCTGAATCTCACGCGTCGCGATGGCGCCGACGTGACCGTAGCCGCCGGTCACGTTGGAGGGCAAGTTGGCCGGCTCGTCGAAGGGCGTCGGCGCGTCGAGCGGGAAGAGCGTCTCGCGGAGGTAGTCGTGGAAGACGGGCGAGAGGCGCGCGAGTTGGAGCGTGAAGCGCCCCGTGCTGCGGCGTCCCGAACTGCCTTCGAGCGGGGTGCGGATTGTGAACCGGCCGGTGCCGCCCGAGAAGGCGGCGTCGTCGAAGACGATGAGGTTGAAGGAGTCGTCGAGGTCGGCTGCGGCGGCGCGGAGGACGGGGTTGTCGGTGCCGAAGGACGTGGTGTAGCGGCTCGGGTTGGTGAGGACGTACACGGTGTCTCGGTACCCGCCGACGGTGCAATACCGGCTGTCGAACGCGTCGAACTCGCGGAGCAGCGAGAGGCCGTACCGGGAGTCGGGCGCCGGGTCGTCCACGAGCGACACGTCGAAGCCGTAGCCCTCGTCCTGTCGCCTCTCGGAGAAGGTGCCCTCCGGCTTCTCGGGGACCACGACCGTCGCCTCGGCGGTGGGCAGGCCGGCGCGCTCGACGCGCAGCGTCACCTCGCCCGGCTCGACGTCGAGCGCGCCACGGTAGTCGCCGCACTCGAAGGGCTCGCCCGGCGTGCTCTCGATCAGCCCCGTCTCCTCGTTGCACGTGGAAGCCCCGCCTCGGTAGCAGGTCCGTGGGCTGTAGGGCAACGCCTCGATGAGCTCGGCGCCGCGCCACAGCGTCACCGTGGCATCGGTGATGGAGGGCTGCGTGGAGTCGGGCACGGCGAAGGGATCGCGGGCCAGGCCGACGCGTGCCGCGGGCGTGCGGCCGAGGGCGAGCACGGACCGCACGGCCAGGCGCTCCTCGAAGGCCGGCGTGTCCACGTCGACCGTCGGCGAGAGGTCGCAGGCGCCCACGCCCGCGGCGAGCGCGAGGACGACGGCGAGCGCACCGAGGCGGGAGGTCGTCAGGATCACAGCGAGAACCGGTAGGTCAGCGTGGGCAGGATGGGCGCCACCGCCACGCCG
>JAULKR010233080.1:0-14288 GCA_032356305.1 Prasiola linearis | reverse complement strand
GTGGCGGTCTGCGTCGCGGACGGTGACGGTGCCGCGCCGGATGCGGAGCAGATCACCACGTTCCTGCACGGCAGGCTGGCGCGCTACAAGGTGCCCAAGCGCTTCCTGTTCGTCGATGCGCTGCCGCGATCGGCCTACGGCAAGATCACCAAGGCGCTGGTGCGCGGAATGCTCGAGGAACGGCGGCTGCTCGAACCGTCCGGAGCGGGTCGGGGGCCCTCGTGAGCCTGTTGCCGCCCATCCGGCACCCGGGCCCGGTGGCGGCCGAGCGGTGCGCCACGGCACGGGCCGATGCCGTGCCGTTGAGGTTCGGCATCGAGGCGGGCACCAGCATCGAGCGAGGGCTGGCGCGCGGGTTGGCTGCCGCCGAGTGCGATGCGGCCTGCATCGACCTTCACACCGCCCGGCTCGACCCGTTCAGCTACGTGATGCCCGCAGCCTCGCCCGGACCCGATCACGCGGCCTGGTACAGCGATACCGTCACGCCGCCGGGTGGCGTGACGGTGCAGCACGCGGTGGCCATCGTCGGCCGGCGCGACGGGGCGACGTTCGTGCACTGCCACGGGCAATGGCGGCCCGATCAAGGGCTGCTCGCGATGGGGCACATGCTGCCCGAGCGGTGCATCGCGGCCGAGGACGTCGAGGTGTCCGGCATCGGCCTGCGCGGTGCCGGATTCGAGTCGCGCCACGATGCGGAGACCGGGTTCAGGCTGTTCCGCGCCGAGTCGCGGGCAACGCCCGGAGCGGAACCCGCTGCCGCACACGAGCACGGCGCGGGCAGCGCGGTCCTCGCCACGCTGCGCCCCAACCAGGACGTGTCGCGTGCGATCGCCTCGCTGTGCAGCGAGCTGCGGACCGGGCCCGCCCGGCTGTTCGGCATCGGCAGCCTGAACGGTGCGGTGTTCGAATCCGCCCCTCCGATGCGCAGCTACGCCTCCGAGCTGATGATCCGGTCGGGGCGCTTCGACCCGCCAGACGAGGGGGGTGCCGCCCACCCGGTCCGCCTGGACATCGCCGTGGTGGCGATGGACGGCACGGTTCACGAGGGGGTCCTGCGCCCCGGGGAGAATCCGGTCTGCGTGACGTTCGAGCTGGTCGTGGTGCCGGATACGGCATCACGGACACCCGTCGTCGGGTAGCCAGCTCCAGAACACCACCGTCGCGTGCAACGCGACCGCTCCTCCGAAGACGTCACGCCTCGACCTGCAAGGGCAACCCGATCGGGGTTCGGGACACCCTTCTGCACTTTCCGGACGGACTAGTCGAAGGACTAGGGCGTACGCGCACGGTCCACAGATCCGCGCACGGCTGCCCGGGTGAGAGCTCCGAGTGCGAACCGGGTCGCATCAAGCGGTAGGGGTCGGTGCGAGCATCTGCATCTCGCAAATTCACACCCTTTCCCGATCCGTCTTCCCGTTGGATCTATCGATCCAAGATATTCACATCTACCGTGTCGCATTTCTCCTGCCAAGCACGCCACGGCAGGCGGAACGGTGCCGCGGACGAGCGCAGCGATCGATCTGCTCGAGACCGTCCGATGGTGAACGGCAGGGACGCGCATGGGGGAACGGTACCGGACACCCGATGCACCCGATGAAACCCGAAGATCGCGACCGGATCCTGATCGTCTGCGGGACCAGGCCGGAGATCATCAAGATCGCCCCCGTTCACGCGGCGCTCGAGGCCACCGATGGGCTCGACACCAGATTGTGCGCCACCTCGCAGCACACCGACATGGCGGAACAGACGTTCCGGGCCTTCGGCCTGTTGCCGGACACCACGCTTCCACCGCGTCCCACCACCGGTCCTCCTTCGCTCACCGGGCTGACCTCGCAGCTGCAGACCAGCCTGGAGAGCGTGATCACCGAGGTCGGCCCCCGGCTCGTCGTCGTCCAGGGCGATACCGCGTCCGCCTTTGCCGGCGCGTTCGCCGCGTTCTCCCTGGGCGTGCCGGTGGCGCATGTCGAAGCGGGACTCAGGAGCTTCGACTTGAGGGAGCCGTTCCCCGAAGAGGGGTATCGCACGATGATCGCCCAGATCGCCTCGTTGCATTTCGCCCCCACCCCTCGCGCAGCGCGCAACCTCGACGGGGCGGGCGTGGATCCTGCGCACGTCTTCGTCACCGGCAACACGGCCACCGATGCGGCCCTGGAACTCTCCGCGCGGCTCACCGGCTGGCCGGAGGCGCTCGCGCCGCTTCCGGACGATGCACCGCTCGTCCTGGTCACCGCACACCGTCGCGAATCGTGGGGCGCACCGCTGGAATCCATCTGCCGGGCCGTCGCCACGTTGCACGAGAAGCTTCCGGACGTCCGCTTCCTGTTTCCGGTGCACCCGAATCCGCGTGTGCGCGACACCGCGGAGCGGGTGCTGTCCAGCCTCGACAGGGTCGATCTCGTCGATCCCCTGAACTACGAGCAGTTCATCCCGGTGCTGCGCAGGGCGCGCATGGTGATGACCGACTCGGGCGGCATCCAGGAAGAGGCACCCACGTTCGGGGTCCCGACGCTGGTACTGCGAGACGTGACGGAGCGTCCGGAGGCCGTCGAGGCCGGGCTGGCAAGGCTGGTCGGCACGGACCACGACACGATCGTGGAGCATGCGTTGCAGCTCATGCGCGACGAGGGGGTCCGCACCGCCATGTCTCGCGCGTCGAACCCGTTCGGCGATGGACAGGCAGGGCGACGCATCGCACGGGCGGTGAAACGGTTCGTCACCGGCGCGGTGCCGTATCTCGAGCCCGGCGAGCTGTTCGTGCCCGATACGCTTCCGAGTGCCGACGCGATCGTCGAACCGTGGAGGAGGCGTGCATGACGGGTGACATGGAACTGCTCGCGATCGATCTGGCCGCCCATGTCTGGTTCGCCCTGAAGTACGTGGTGATGATCGTGGCGATCATCATCTTCGTCTCCGGCATCGACGACCTCTTCGTCGACCTGGCCTACCTGTTCATCCGCCTGCGGCGCCGTGTGCTCGGCAAGCCCCGCCATCCGATGCCGAAGGATGTGGAGGAGCTTCGAGCCAGGCCGGAGAAGCGGATCGCCATCATCGTACCGGCCTGGGACGAGTCGGCGGTCATCGGCAAGATGATCGACAACGCCCTGGCGACGCTCGACTACACGAACTATCACATCGTCGCCGGCAACTACCCCAACGACCGGGCGACGGCATCGGAGATCGACAGGTATTCCGAGACGAGCACGGTCGTCCACCGTGCCGAGGTCGGTCACGACGGACCCACCTGCAAGGCCGACTGCCTGAACTGGATCATCCAGCACGTGTTCCGGGTGGAGGAGGAACTCGGGCAGAAGTTCGATGCCGTCGTCATGCAGGACGCCGAGGATGTCGTGCACCCGCTCGCCCTGAAGGTCGTCAACTGGGCGATCGAGAACGGAGACATGGTCCAGATGCCCGTCTTCTCGCTGCCCAGGAAGCGTTCCGCCTGGGTGGCCTCGCACTACATGGACGAGTTCGCCGAGTGGCACACCAAGGACCTGGTGGTTCGCGAGGCGTTGACGGACATCGTGCCGAGTGCGGGCGTGGCGACCGGGTTCTCGCGCCACGCGCTCGAGCGCCTCTGCGACAACCTCGACAACATGCCCTTCAACACGGACAGCCTGACCGAGGACTACGACGTGGGCCAGCGCCTCAATGCGTTCGGCCTGCGATCGACCTTCATCCGCATGTCGTTCCCGGTGAGGGATCCCGAATCGGGCAAGATCCTGGGGCAGGACATCGTCGCCACGCGCGAGTTCTTTCCGGACGAGCTCGGCGCCGCGATCAAGCAGAAGTCGAGATGGACGCTCGGCATCTCGCTGATGGGCTGGGAACAGATCGGCTGGCTCGGCTCGATCGGCAACCGGTACTTCCTCTACCGCGATCGAAAGGCCCTGTTGACGATGCCGGCAACCGTCGTGGCCTACCTCGTCGTGTTCCAGATCATCGTCTACAGCGTGCAGGCCGCATGGCTCCCCGGCGGCGTGCACATGAACGCGCTCATCGAGCCGGACTCGTGGGTGTGGTACCTGGTGCTCGCGAACCTCCCCCTGCTCGCCAACCGGGTGCTGCAGCGGGCCTACTTCGTCGGACGACTCTACAAGCCTGTCGACGGACTGCTATCGGTGCCGCGCATACTCGTGTCGAACTATGTCGGCTTCTTCGCCTGGTGCCGAGCGTGCCACCGCTACATCAAGTACAAGCTCTTCGGCGAGGCCCTGACCTGGGACAAGACCAGCCATGCGTTTCCCTCGCTGGAGGAAATGCAGACGACCTCTGCGGTGAGCTTCTCCGTTCCCGCCGCGAACCCGGCCCCGTCGAACGCGCGAGCATCGGAATCCGTCACATGAGAACCCCTTGCACTTCGCGGTGGCACCGTGCCGCCGTACCCCCGATGGTCCTGGCGATCTCGACGGTCCTGCTCGTGCCGGGCACATCGGCGCTCGCGCGGGAGACGGAGGGTTCGGCCTCCGAGGAACTGCCCACCGCCGAGATACGAAAGCCCGGTGCATTGGCCGGGTTCCGTACCTATCCGCTCCTCGACCGGGCCTACCGGGAGATCGCGGCCGGACGGCCCGGACAGGCGCGCGTCTACATCGACCGGGCGCTGGAGCTGGACGGTGCCAGTCCCGAGATCTGGATAATGTCGGGCTACGTCGCGCAGCAGCTCGGCGACTCCTCCGGCGCGGTCTCCCGATTCGACGAGGCCGTCTCGTTGAACGGGCGTTCGGCACCGGCCCGGTTGCACCGTGGCCTGGCTCGCCTGCATGCCGGTGACAGCAGAGGGGGGTTGCTCGACATAGGACGCGCACTCGATCTCGGTACCCTCGACGAAGGGAACGATCTTCTGGCGCGACGGGTACTCGTGCAGCTCGGGTACCGCCCCGAACACCTGTCCGCCCTCGCTGCGGAGGACATTCACGCGCCATTGCGCGCGGCTGCCGACGCAGCCTCGACGGAAGATGCGTACGACATGCTCTCGGCGGCGACGAACCTGCCACCGGACCTGGCGCTGCAGCGTGCCCGTGCCGCCTACCGGCTGGGCCGGCACCCGCAGGCGCTGTCCGCGGCGATGGCGATCGATGCGAAGGCGCTCGCGCCCCGGCAACGGACGTCTCTGACGGCATTGCTGGCCGACACGAATCTTGCGCTCGGCGATGTCGACGCCGCCGTGAGCGGCTACCTCGACGTGCTCGCGGACGAGAGGCTCGATCCCGACGCATCGCTGAGGGCCGTCGAAGCGGCCCGGCGTGCCGGGCGTGACGCCGCACTCGTACGCTTCCTCGAGGCACGATCGAAGTGGTTGAAGGGCTCGGAGCTGACAACTCTGCAGCTGGCGATCGGCGATGCCCGTGCGGCAATCGGATCGGAGGAGGCGGCCCGGGCGGCATTCGTCCTCGTCACCTCGGACCCGGATGCACCCGCCACGGACCGGGCATCGGCGTGGCGACGGGCCGGTTCCTCCTTCGAGCGCTCCGGCCGGCCGCTGCAGGCATGGCTCGCCCACGGGCGTGCCCACGAACTGTCCGGGCGAGCGGACGATGCGACGCGAGCGAACACCCTCGCCATGGAGCAGGAGGTCGCTGCCTATGTCGAGCGGCGCCGCGAGCAAGCGCTTCGCCTGGTTCGCGCACGACAGACGCCCCCTCCGCCACGCCGTTCCGCCGGCACGAAGCCGACAGGACCTTCACGTTCCGACATCGTCGAGGGCCTGCGAACCCGCTTCGAATCGGGCGGCTGCCACTCCGGACTGGCGGATCTGGAGCAACGGCGCACGATCGCCTCCGCCGATCCGTCGCTGTACATGAACGCCGCCGAATGCTTCGGACGCGAGCAGGACTCCGAGAAGGCGAAGCGGCTGTTCCACCGTGCGCTGGAGAGCTCGGAGAAGCTTTCCACGGAACAGCGCTTCCATGCATGGACCTCGATCGCCTATCTGAGCGAGACCCGGCAGGAATACGCGGACGCTCACGAGGCGTGGCGGGCGGCCAGCGACCTGGGGACGCTACCGGGTACGCGCACGAACGCGGCCAGGAACGCCCGGTTGGCCGAATCGCTCCACACCGCTCGCGCCGAGCTTGTCCGAATCGACTTCGACACCTTGGAAAGCGATGCGAATCGCCTTGATTTCCTGGACGAGGTCTCGCTGGCATTCGCGCAGACCGACCCGGTGCGAGCGCTCGATGCGCTCGAACTCGGCATCGCCATCCACGAAACTGCCTATCGGCACCTGCGTGCCGCGGCACTGGCGGCGGAGCTGGAGGAGCACGATCGTGCGGTCGCCCACTTCGGACGCGCCGCCGAGCTCGAACCGGACGACGGTCAGATCAGGCTCGCGCTCGGCTACGCGCAGATCCGGCAAGGGGAGCCGGCGCAGGCGGCACGCACCTTCACCACCCTGGCGCTCGATCATCCGGACGACGCCGACATCGCGCTCCAGCAGGCATACCTGCTCAAGGGCGAACGCGAGTTCGTGCGGGCGAGCTCCGCGTTCCGGCGCTACGTCGATCTGCGGACCGAAGGTGCGGACGACGTCGACACGCTCGGACTCCACACGGTCCGTTCGGAGATCAGCGCGCTGGAGAAGCGCTCCTACGTGCAGGCCGTCGTGGTGGCGGAGACGGGCGGCGGCAGCGGTACGGCGGCGCGTTCCTCGGTGACGACGCTCGACGACACCGCCTACGTCGAGGCGGGGTGGAAGCCGGGCTCGTTCGAGTACGGGACGGGCGGCGTGCTCACCGCGTTCGCGCGCCTTTCCACCACCATGAACGACCGGTTCGGCGAACCGGACGACGGGGGCGGGCGCACGAGCCTCGGGCTGCGCTGGCAGCCTTCGCCAGCCGCGAACTTCTATGTTCAGGGGCAACGCCAGTTCGTCGGCGACGACACGGTGTCCGGCGACAGCTGGATCCTGACGGCCGCCTACGCTCGCTCGCGTGGCGCGCCCGTTCGCCCCCGCACGGGCAACTGGAGTGTCGGCAGCGTCTACGCCGAGGCGTCGTACTCCTTCGCGGACACGGACGCCCGTTTCGCATTCGCCGAGCTTTCCACGGGGCGCGCGTTCTCGATCGGGTCCCGTCTGACCCTCACCCCTCACGCCGTCGCGGTGGCACGCTACTCGGACGACATGTTCGACACGCGGCACCGCGTCGAGGCTGGGTTGGGCATCAGCGCCCGCGCGTGGTTCGGGGGTGATGCGTACCGCACCCCGGGTGGCCATGCCGATCTTTCACTCCAGTACCTGAGCTCCCTCGACGACGACGGGACCGGCGACGGCGATCGGGCCGTCGTGAGCCTCACGATCGGATTCTGATCCCCCGCAACCACCTCCCGAGTACACCTTGACACCAGTGATCAACGTTCCGACCGGAAGACCGGATACCACGCTCGTGCTTGCCGCGGCGTTGGCGATCCTGGCGCTCGCGATGCCGACCGGTGCGCGGGCCGATCCGGTCGACGCTCCCGCGGCGACACACTCGAAGAGCATGCGGTCTCACCCTCACGAGATCATGCTCGAGCGGGAGCGCGGAGCGGCGGCAGCTTTCCCCGCAGCGCTCGAGGAGTCGATGGAGAAGGCTCGACGCCTGAACGGTATCGGTGGAACGCGCGAGACGCTCGGCTCCACCCTGGTCATCCACGACTGGCGGCCGGATGAAGCGTACGGACGGCTGGACAAGCTGTTCGCCATCCTGCTCGGCAACGTGCTCAGCCACTTCTCCGATGAGGTCAGTCTCGTCTCCCTGGCCGACTACGCGGCGGGGGATGTCGAGCTGCACGATGCCGCGTTCTACCTCGGCTCGTGGAGCGACGACCCGTTGCCGGACGATTTCGTCGGCGACGTGCTCGCGACGCGGAAGACGTTCGTGTGGGTGTACGGCAACGTCGACAGGCTCGCCGAGCAGGGTGGCCACACCCTCGAGGAGCTGTTCGGCTTCTCGGTCGACTCGCACGTGGAACTCGGCGCGATCCCGTCCCGGACGCGCCCCTACCCGGACTTCTACGATGCGGTGCTCTACAAGGGCAGGCCGTTCATGAAGTATTTCGACTACGACGAGCGCACGGGTGCCGTCGCGGCAAGCGCCGGCATCGCCAAGGTGGTCTTGTCCGATGACGAGCGCGCCGTCTCGCACGTCGATATCGGCAATGTAGTGACCGGCGATGTCATCCCGTACCTGGTCCAGTCCGGAACCTTCTGGTTCATCGCGGACCGCCCGTTGACCTACCTGCACGAGAGGGATCGCTATCTCGTTCTCGCCGACGTGCTGCACGACGTGCTGGGCGTCGCGCACGAGGAGCGCCACCTCGCCATGGTCCGGCTCGAGGACATGAGCGCACTCTCCAAGCCGGACAGGATCGATCTGCTCGCGGAATTCTTCGCCGAGCGGGACATCCCCTTCTCGATGGCGGTCATTCCCCGTTTCAGGGACCCCTTCGACAAGATGGCGAGCATGCCGGACGGGATCGAGCTGGACGACTGGATCGTCGATCCCCTCATCACGGCCCTGCAGAACGCCCGCCGTCTCGGCGGAAACATCGTCATGCACGGCATCACCCATCAGGGGGGCGACACCGCCAATCCGATCGACGGGGTCAGCGGAACCGACTACGAGTTCTTCGACGTGAACGCCAACGCACCGTTCGCCGACGACGACATCGACAGCCACCGGGCCCGTCTCGAGGAGGGACGCGACATCCTGATCGATGCCGGCATCCCGCCCTTCGCCTTCGAGGTGCCGCACTACCTCGCCTCGCCGGCAGCCAGCCGGGCCATCGGCAGGACTTTCTCGCGAACCTATCAACGCGTCACCTACTTCACGTCCGACGATCCGGATCTGACCTGCAACGACGGTACCTGCGACATCGAGATCGGTCAGTTCTTCCCCTTCGAGATCCCGGAGGATCATTACGGGCAGTTCGTGATCCCGGAGAATCTGGGCAACCTGCGGTACAAGGAACCGTTCCAGCCGAAGGAGGCCCTGATACGGAACGCGGAGTACGCGCTCGCGGTCCGGGACGGCTTCGCCTCCTTCTTCTTCCATCCCGTGCTGCTGGACGAGAGGCTCGCCACCGACGCGTTGGCCGATCTCGCCGACGTGGTCGAGGCGATCACCGATCTCGGTTTCGACTGGGTCGACCCCGAGCAGCTGTTCGGACCGTCGGCAACCGAATGAGACGCGACGGGCGGTACGAAGGTGGGTGGCGAGACACCCGCCGTACCGCCCGCGAGACCGTGTCGCCCTCCAGACGCCGCGCGCTTCGAGCGGTGGGGACGGGTGCCGCGCTGGCGGCATTTCCGTTCGGCACGGTGTCGACCGATCCCTTCACCGAGCGTACAGGCTTCAACCTCGTCGCGTGGGGGCACTCCCCATGGTCGGCCGCGCAGCTGCGGGCCGCGTTGAGCTCGGCCGCCGCGCTGGGAATCGACCGGATCACGCTCGTGACCTTCCGCTACGTGGACCCTGCGAGCGGCCGGATCTCCCACCGGTCCGGCACTGAACTGCCCGACGCCCCCTCCGACCGTCTCGTGGCGGAGACCCTCGCGTTCGCCCGCAAGCTCGGCCTGGAGACAAGCCTGAACCCGCTGGTCGAGATGGCTCACCCGCGGGGCATCGGCTACCTGTGGCGAGGTGACATGGAGATCGAGCGGAGCGTGAGCACGACGTTCTTCCAGGGGTACGGGAACTACCTGCTCGACATGGCCGAACTGGTTCGCGACCACGGCGTCGCACGCCTCTTCGTAGGTGCCGAACTGGTACGGCTGTCGACCGAACCGGAGCTCCGGGGTGCCTGGCTCGACGTGATCGCCAAGGTCAGGGACGCCCTCTCGGCGGTGAAGGTCGGCCGACAGGCTGCGGGCCGGCGCTCTCCGGTACTCGGCTATTCGGCCAACTTCAGCGAGTACCCGGAGGTGACCTTCTGGAACGCGCTCGACGAGATCGCCGTGAGCGCCTACTTCCCGCTCGCCGACCCGGACGAGGCGCGTGGCCCGGACGCACCCTCCACCGCTCTGCTGCGCGAACGGTGGGCTCGGCACCTGGATGCCCTGCGGGCATTCGGGGCGAGCCTGTCGAAACCCGTGAGCGTGTCCGAATGGGGCCTGGTACCGTTCGACCTGAGCTCGACGGTACCGTGGGACGTCGCTCCGAGCGAAGTGCCGGATACGGCCGAACAGCGACGGGGCTACGAGGCGGTGCTCGACTTCCTGCGAACGGACGGCCGGTGGCTCTCCGGCCTGGACTTCTGGCACTGGTACGTGGGACCCGAATCCGGCCCCTTCGCCATCAGGGCGGGCACCCCGCTCGCCGAGCTGCTCGCGTCGCGCGCCCTCGAGCGTTGACGAGGCCGCGCAGGGCGAACGGTGTCGTTCCGGTGACGGTGGGCGGTACGATGCACGGAAGATCATCCATGGGGAACCGCATGAGCTTCGAGAACCGCACCGCCATCGTCACCGGTGGCGCACAGGGCATCGGCGGCGCGGTGGCCGATCGGCTTGCGGAAGCCGGGGCGCGTATTGCGCTATGGGACCAGGATGAGGTGCTCGCGCAGGAAAAGGCGACAGCCATCGGCAACGGTGCCCTGGCTGTCCAGGTCGACGTCGCCGACTGGGCCAGCGTGCAGAGCGCTTTCAGCACGACGCTCGATGCACTGGGGCGGGTGGACATCGTGGTGAATTCGGCCGGTATCGCCGGCAGCAACATGCCGCTGGCCGACTATCCGGTGGACGAGTTCCGGCGTGTCATGGAGATCAACCTGCTCGGTACCTTTCACGTGAACCGGGTTGTCGTGCCTACCTTGCGCCAGCAGCAGTACGGACGAATCGTGAACATCGCCTCGGTGTGTTCCTCCGTCATGGGGCTGCAGAACCGGTTTATCTACGGCACCTCGAAGGCTGCCACCATCGGACTGACCAAGCAGGTCGCCGCCGATTTCGTGGGCCACGGCATCCGCTGCAATGCCATTGCGCCGGGCACGGTGGACAGCCCCAGCCTGCACGACCGGCTGCGCGCCACGGGCGACTACGACGGCGCGATGAAGCAGTTCGTCGCCCGTCAGCCCATGGGCCGCATCGGCCTGGCGGAAGAGATCGCCGATCTGGCCGTCTACCTGTCTTGCGACGAGTCGCGCTACATGACGGGGCAAGTCGTCAATATCGACGGCGGGATGACGATCTGACCCCCATGCGCCCATGAGTACGCCAATCCCCCGCGAGGACCGCGCCAAAGCCGGCGTGCTGACCATGTTTTTCGCGGTGGTCTTCTTCACATGCATCGACACCTCGGCCAAGTGGCTGGTGCTGGCGGGACTGCCGGTGATGCAGGTCGTGTTCGTGCGTTACTTCGGCCACTTCATCTACGCGATGATCCTGTACCTGCCGCAAGAGCGCAGCCTGATCTTCCATTCCCAGGCCCCGGCGCGGCAGGCATTGCGGTCGTTCTTCCTGTTTGGATCGACCATCTGCAATTTCTTTGCCCTGCAATCTCTGCCGCTGACGGTAACCACGACGATCATGTTCGCGGGTCCCATCGTGGTGACCTTGCTGGCGATCCCGGTCCTTGGCGAAAAGGTCGGCTTGCGGCGCATCGTTGCGGTCTGCGTCGGCTTTACCGGCGTGTTGGTGGTGATTCAGCCGTGGGGAGCGGAATTCGACCCGGCAATGCTGTTCTCGCTGGCGGCACTCGCGATCGCGTCGATGTATTTCATCATGACGCGGATGCTGGCGGGCATCGAAACCAACGCCACCCAGCAGGTCTGGTCCTCGGGGCTCGCCTCCGTCGTTCTGGCTCCTTTTGCGGCGGCCGTCTGGGTCTGGCCAGACAGCGGGCTGCAATGGTTGGTGATGTTTCTGATCGGCGGGTTCGGGGCGATGGGACATATCCTGGCGACCGTCGCGCACCGGTGGGCGGATGCCTCGATCCTGGCGCCGATGGTCTACAGCCAAGTGTTCCTGGCGGCCATCGCGGGCGTGCTGGTGTTCTCCACCTGGCCCACGGTCTGGACGCTGGCGGGGGGCGCGATCATCATCGCGTCCGGCATCTACATCTGGAACCGCGAACGGCAGAAGGCGCAGATCGGGACCCCTCAATCCTCGTAGTGGCCCGCTGCCGCGAAGCCGCCGCCCTGGTAGACGACCGCTGGATCGGTCGGGTCCTGCGGGGGATCATCCGCGAAGAGATGCGCGAACTGCGCCGAACTGTCCTTCGGTCGCCAGCCGAGATGGGCGGCTTCCGAATTGTCCCACCATTGTTCATCATTGTCTGACGCGCCGTAGACGATGGGGCACCCCAGACGCGGCGCATCGAGCATGCAGCCGATCAGCCGCAGCATGTCGGCGGCACTCAACCACGTCGCCATCATTCGCCGGTCCTTCGGCTGCGGAAAGCAAGACCCGATCCGCACGATCAGCGTTTCGATCCCGTACTTGTCCCAGTAAAGCCGGGCCAACGCTTCGCCGTAGACCTTCGATACGCCATAATTGGAATCCGGGCGCGTGGGGGAGGATGCGGTTAGCCGCTTTTCGCGCTCGTGAAAGCCGATGGCATGGTTCGAACTGGCGAAGAGGAGGCGCTTCACCCCTTCCTTCCGAGCCGCCTCGTAGAGGTGATAGACACCGTCGATGTTCACGCGGTGGATAAGCTCTGCGGTGTTCTCTGTCGACACACCCCCGAAATGAAGGATCGCATCGCAGCCCTTCACCAGGTCTCGCAGCGCGTCGGTATCGGTCAGATCGCAGGTCACGATCTCTTCGTTGGCGACCGCTGACCCAAGATCGGCCTGATCCGACAGACGCACGTGGGTCGCCAGATCGCGTAGCCCCTCGCGGATCTGCTGGCCAATGGTCCCCGCAGCGCCGGTCATCAGGACCCGATTGCTACGTGCCATGGCCTAGCCCCTCCCGATATAGGGCATGTTCGTCGCCATCACGGTCATGAACTGCACATTCGCGTCCAGCGGCAGGCTGGCCATATGCAGCACCGAGGACGCGACATGTGCGACGTCCATCACCGGTTCCACCGCCATCGACCCGTCCGCCTGCGGCACGCCTTGCGTCATGGCCTGCGCCATGTCGGTCAGCGCGTTGCCGATGTCGATCTGCCCGCAGGCGATGCCAAAGGCGCGCCCGTCCAGCGATATCGTCCGGGTCAGCCCGGTAATCGCGTGTTTCGAGGTGGTATAGGCCGCCGAGCCCCAGCGCGGCACATAGGCCGAGATCGACCCGTTGTTGATGATGCGCCCGCCTTGCGGCGACTGGTGACGCATCTGGCCAAAGGCCGCGCGGGCGGCGATGACGGAGCCCATCACGTTGATGTCGATCAGGTTGCGAAAGTCGGAGACCGACAGCTCGTCCAGCGGTGCGCCCTTGAGGCTGACACCGGCGTTGTTGAACAGCGCGTCGATCCGGCCAAAGTGCTGCGCGGCCTTGGCGAAGGTGGCATCGACCTCGTCTTCTTTCGTCACGTCGCAGGGCAGAACCAGCGCGTCGCTGTCGCCCGCAGTCTCGGCCAGCGGCCCTTCGCGGCGTCCCACAAGGCCGACCTGCCAGCCCGCCTTGGTGAAAGCCTGGGCGGTCGCACGGCCTATGCCGCTCCCCGCACCCGTGATGATGATCGATGGCATTGTGCCCCTCCCTGTTCCACGCTTGCCGCAACTGTGCAACTTGGTATACCAAAAGCCAAGTCAAATGCGGCAGGGGGTGGCATGAAAAGCCTGACACTGGGAATGGTCATCTGCGTTGCGGGGGCAGGGGTGGTGAAAACGGCACCCGCGTGGGCCGATGTGGACCTGGCGAAGGCCACCGTGTGTTTCGACACTGCGGTCACCGATCAAAGTGACCCGGCGGTCTGCATCGATCACGCACACGCGTCCTGCCTCGATAGCGCACAGGAAACACCAGCTGTGTCCGGACTATGCTTTCAAAAGGCCCGTGCGGTGTGGTCCGATGCGTTTGGCGCGGAGATGCGTCGCCTCGCGACCAAGGCAGACCCGCGTGTCGTCCAGATCGCGCGGATCGAAACGAAATACGACCTGCTGAGCAATCTGCTGCAATGCGACCGGCTGCAAGAGCTGTCGCTCGCGGTATCCGACCTTGGCGATGATGCGGTGGCCGTGCAGGGCGCACGCTGCCAGGCGACGGCCCCGGCGCTGAGCTTCATGCGCCTGTATTTGCGTGGCACCCCTTGAGGACTGGAACGAGACAATGATCGAAGAACCGACCAAGCTGACCCTGCGCAGGAATTTTCCGCGCCCCACTGCGGCACAGGTCGCCGCGTTTCGAGACGTGCCGACCGGCTTTG
>JAULKR010232969.1:0-14296 GCA_032356305.1 Prasiola linearis | reverse complement strand
ACACACACACACACACACACACACACACACACACACACACACACACACACACACACACACACACACACACACAATGCATCGCCAGTAACTAGACCTTTTAATTCTGCACGTACCAACTCGACATCATGGTGAGCTGCAACCAATAACGTTGGGAGCTTACGGCGCACCGTTTTGCTGGTGCCATCAGCTGCTAACAACTCAAAGGCATCGGCCTGGGCTGTATATGCTGCAGCTTCGGCACTGCGGCGGCTGAATGAAAAGTCCTGCCCTTCCCTCCAATCCCAGAAATCAGCTGGAAGCTGCCCACTGCGCAGCAGCTCGACTGTACCTATGTGGAGAGAAGACTGTGTATCGAGAACGGGTACAGATTTTCAGCACGAGCAGATATTTATTCTATCAGCAGTCTTTGCGAACACATCTTTGCCGATCAGACAATCGATCGGCCGTTGACAGGCAGCCTCAATACCACATTAACGCAGTGACCACCACGAAAATACAAGATCAAAAGAGCTTGTAAAGCATTTCCTTTCCTACGCCCTCTGGATTACACGATGTGTGCAGTACCCTTCCGCATTGTGCAGCTCAAAAAAGGGTGTCAGATCTGGCCTTTATGGCCAGGACATCTCAATTCTCGCCTGGAAACAGTGAGACAGTGTCAACAACATGGCCTTTGTGTCAAGAAATCCTCCAGATTCTTTGCCGAGAAGTAACCGCGTCACGCAACGGATAAGACCATCTACTGCACATCCTACTACGGAGCATGCTGGAGGTGAATAGCACAAGTTGATGTCATAAATGTTGACCGAAGCCTGGGCTGTTATCGCCACACCTGGAATTCCTTCGTTGAGGTCGCTGTTGAGGTCACCACACAGCAACATCGAGGGCTGCCCAGCCGAACAGAGCTCGGGGGAGAGCCCCTGTATGAAGAGGTGCGCTCGCTCCACCAATGCAGCAATGTGCAGCGTGCGTATGTGAGGTGCCCTCGGATGGTAAAACATGTGTGTATTCATCACGCACAGGCCAGCAGCAGCAGCAGCAGCAGCACCACCACCAGCGCCTTCAGCTGCGCCTTCCGCAAAAGGTCAATTCTTAGGTGCCAGGACCTCAGCAACGTGTGTCACGCACGTGACGAACTATTGAGCTAATGACATCAAGGCTCCTGTACGAATGACTAAATCAGGGACCATATTCTGCGGTGGGTATTGCCAATTGTTGCCACCCAGCGGTTTCCTACATAGCTGACTCCATGACATAACAGCTTGGGGTTTGCAGTATGCCATGCTTCGAATAGGAGCTTACAAGCACACAATTTGAGTTGTGCGATGTGAGCTCGACTCCATGCAGGCACCTGCAGATGTACCGGCTGCAGTCGGCCGAAGAACGACGATGTGAGCGACTGTGCCTGTGCGCTGCAAGGATTCCACAAGGTGCGGCGATGCCTTTAGCAACGGCAGGAAGGCTGCGACTGTGCTGTCACTTAAGCCACTGTCGCCAATGTTGCTGGAGCTGCTGCTGCTGCTGCTGCTTGGTGGAGCAGCGGTGCTTTGTGCCGGGCTGCGTCTGCTGGTACGGACCGAAACGGAGTCTTGCGGAGGTGGCAGGATCGCTGCGAATAGGTGGCGAAAATTGATGTCTTCTTGTGCTACGCATGTGAAGCGGCTGCAGCGCCAGAATGTTGCTGAGCCCTCAGCCGTTTTCCCTGCCTTGTTCACGTAGACGCCAGTGAACCCTGCAACGATGACTTCGGGATAAAAGACGGCAATGCAGCAAAATTGACATCTCATAATAGAGACTCGTGCAGAAACCCAGCACACCTGAGCACAGCGACAGTTGCATCTTGCCAAAACGGTTTCCAAAACTCTACTATGTGCACAAAGCTGCGATCGAGGGTGGGAGAAAAGCGTATGCACACCAGCAGCACGCAGGTGCGGCAGAAAGAACGATGTGAAGGCGCGAGCGTCCACCTCTTGAAGACAAATGACGTCTGCGTGGAATCCGAGGAGCTCTGCTACAATCAGCGGCCAGCGGTAGTTTGCTGACAAGAATCTGCAGTCTCATGAGCAAGGCAACCTTGGCTTGGATTGTTAGCTGCCCTGAACCTAGGAGCGAGCTCCTTTACATGGTCAATACCCCACAGGATACTGCACGATAGGCAGACCATTTATGTACAAGTGGCAGCTACTTCACAAGATGATATGCAGAGTACATACGACTGCAGGGCAGGGACACTCCTGGGGGTGAAGGACTGTTGCCAAGGATGAGTGAAGCTCCCTGTGATGTGAAGGCAGACGTAAGGGCCGAAATACACAGGGCAAGGATTAAGCTAGAAGTGGAGTGGTTAGGAAGAACAGCAGCTGCTTTTACCTTGTTGGGCAATAGGAGAACAATTTCGTTTGGCCCGTCTCAGAGCTGGCGTACTGATCCGCGAGCACATTGTATGTAATGACGCGGAACCCTTCTGCCGCTGCCATGGGCGCTGGTGTGACTTTGTGTCGCCGGGCTGTTGGGGTGTCGAGACCGGGACCTGCCTCGACCGGCCCAACAGCCGCAGCAGCGGCTTCACCTTTGCGATCCTGAGGAGTGTCGGGGTTGCTCGGGAGTCAATGGCATCCAGAACGGCACAGAAAGCAGGGAGGTGCCGAGAGGTGATGATGTTCTGAGATGGTGCTTAGAGAGTTTGGAGAGTTTTATGTCACTTGGACGCATCATTCATGGCGCGCAGTCTTCATGCACTGCTCATGAAGCTGAACATAAAGTTGATGAACCAGATATGCATGGAATCTGTCGACTAGGCAACATTGTATAAACGAGGTGGATGTGACTGTGAATGACATTCTGACGCTCTTGAACACGCCACAATATTTAATCGAGGCCGAACAGAGATGTACGATCGGATGCAGGCAATCATGGGACCACAGCTTCGACACTGGTCAATTGAAAGACAGAGTTGGGGGTTGGGAAGCCTCCTCTCAACATGCCACCTCCAACGAATATTCCTACTCTGCACACACTTTGCAAAGAGGGGCACACAGCAAAACAAACTTCGCAACATAGCAGGCATGCCTCCTTGAGCAGGCTGCCAATGGCCAATGGTGTACGAGGAGTGATGTAGTACGACAGGAGGTCGCCTCCCTACCAGAGGGTTGGAGGCGGACGGGGTGCACTCCACACGGAGCCAGCATCCGACATCGGCTGATTGGGGCGTATAAGTTGCAGTTGTGGCGTCTAACACCTCTGAGGTCACGGCTGCTCCCCCGGGACCACCAGATCCTCGAGTCTGCCTGAGCCATCGCCACTGCGTGGCGCTTTCCTCGGCAAATGAAAGCTGCGAGTCATTATTTTCACACAAAAATGATCACACCTAAGCTTCTGACACGCATTGCCGGCAGAGCTGACAAGTGTTCCATCAAGCAACGTCAATTGGATACCAAGCCCGTTTCCCCACCTTCTGCCACAGCTGACAGCCTCCACACATGTGCACCTAATTCACTTTCATTTCTTCAGATTGTGTACAAAACTCGACAAGGGGGGGACTAGCTCACCACAGGTGATGCAAGCAGCGGGCAATCCACCATAGGCAGCCCGAGCACATCCAGCTGCATTTGTGCACAAAAGAAATACTACTGGGCTCATCTTGCCAACATCTGCCACAGCCCTGTCGATGCTGTTATCATCGGAGAAGTAGTTGTTCAGGGCAAAGCTTCTTGGAATTTGGAGCGAAGCTCAACATTGGGACATCGTATACTCTCTTGTTTTATTCACGAGGTGATCTGTGATCGAGCCAAGGCCGTCTATTTGGTGCAGATTACCGACGTTCTTCGAATGCCACTTGCAGCCGAGAGATATGCAGTCAATGCAAATACGTGAAATGACAATATATCATCACGTGTGCTTTTTGTCACACTTGCTGTCTTCCACTGCAATCTGCAGTCTCCTTCCATGCAAGGCGTGATGTGCTTCGTAGCTAGTGCCTCACCTTCTCCACTAGCGGAGGGTTACGGTCCACGATATACTGGGCTTTCCCAACTTGCAGCAAACGGCCATGGGACCAGGCATCCGCGTTTTGCACGTACGTTTCTACAACCGGGCTGTACATCATAGCAGGCAGACGAGGGGCGTCAGCAACCTGATGTTTAATGAAATGAGCATGTTGCAGGTTGCTGCCTCTGCAAACTGGCAACTACAGTCCAGCAAGTGTAGCTCTAGCTTTTTTGGAAGCTCTGATTCTCTCCTAATCAAGCCACAGCACCATATCTCATGTTGCAGTTGTCTGGTGCAGTAAAGTGATCACGCATAAATGGTGATGAGGACAACTACCTATTGGGATCTGAACCCTGCATCAATCTAGTGACAGGCAGGGCCTGTGACCCTCCTGGTTGCCCCTTGTAGCCCATATTCTTCGCTTTCCTTTTGCCTTTCCCTATATCAAGAAGGTAGCATGTCATCTCTATGAAGGGCATGAAATGTTTCAATGTGCAGAGGGCCCCAGCAACACCTGCCGATGTGCTTCGTTTGTGGTAAGCTTGTATACGGTCACACACCCTGGCAAAAATCGTTGAAAGATTCAGTAGCTTTTGCGAATTGGATACAACGGCCAATAGTATGTACGTAGCGACCACTGCCGGAATGCATACCTGCGCCTGGAGCCGCAGCTGACATCTGAATACGTGATAGGGGCTTATCCAACGTTTCATTCTGCGGCCTATGCAATCGAAGCGGTTAGGACAACGTTCATTCAGGGAGTCCATCATTACATTGCAATACAAGACACGAGCATGAGGGCACACGAGCATGAGGGCTGATGATCACATACGCACCTGTTCAAGTTGCGCAATTGACCATTGATCGTCAAGCTGATGGTCATACTATCATCCTTTGGCGAAACTCTGACGATCACCTGAGCTGAAGGAAAAGCGTGCGTCACCACTGGCACTGATCGAGCTCAGGTGACACTGCAAACCCTCAAGTACAATCATTCAAAATTAATACAGTGTTTGCTACCTTTTGATGAGAAGCTTGCATCCTTGCGCCAATCTTATGTATGACTCTGTAGCTCCGGTAAGGTCCAGACAGGACAGCACCCCGCTTCCACCCGTTCCGGGCTAAAATTTGGAGCATGAGGCAGGCAATGAAGACAAGGGACCGCGCTACTACTGTGATGAGCCTGCAGCACGCTGCATGCATGTTGCTAACCGCGACGCAGCACATACAACGTGCAATGGTGCCAGCTGGAGTTAGATGCCAGCTTGGCGCTAAATGTTTCAAATGCTACAGGCTGTACATAGGGCACAGCATGGTTATACTTTATACTTGACAACGTCCGCTCCCTTGGCACTCTGCTGCTGTCAAATTTGGTCTGATCAGGCAACGCATTCTATTCCTTCGCGTAATTTGCGCTACTGTCTAGCCCTTGTGAGGTGTTTTATCATTTAGTCATCGGCGTAAGGCATTTCGAGTGTCGGAATTGAGATCTCTACCACCATGAGATGTCGGCTGCAGTCCGCCCCGGATTCAACATACCACGAATATTTTGCATTAGTTCTGACACTGCAGCGCCACGATGCGCCACAACGTATTGATTTTACCTTTTAAGACATGGCATCAGTAGTCATCACGCTCGGCAGTCATAGCATAACTGGCGGCTTGGCTCAGGAATTTCTATCCCCGGGAAAGCCCTCTGTGGTGCGCTTGAAACCGCAGATGGATTGCGATTTACCATGCCATAAATAAATCCTTGTCGGACTTTATAAACGTTATGAGTTGATACGGCAGGTGACATCTGCATGCGTCTCCCGATCATTGGGGGATGCAACCGTATCATCAGAAGACGGAATCGATGGCTTAGGGAAAGAGCCAGTTAAGGCTATCAGAGATGGTCAAGTCGCAGATTGGGATGCATTGGAACGAATACTGTATGATATACTTTACACCAAGGTAATCGCAATCCATCCAAGAAATTCTCGAATGAACATACGAATTGCGATTATATTGGAATCCACTGAGCTGCAGTTGGGCTGGGAGTTGGAAAGTGAAGGCACCCTGGTCATTGCTGAGCCAATTGCGACACCGCGGGTGAGCAAGACCATAACCGACTGTTGCTCATTGTTCTCAGCTACATCAATGACATTAAAGCCTGCAAATGCATGATGACACGTTCATCGATGTTTAAAGTTGCGCGAACCTAGATTTTGTCACAGGAAACGGTTTCCTTTCAGGCATATTAGCTTACATACTGGGTTTTACATGGAAATACTCTATGCCTTGTGGACACCTTGTCTTCGTAATGCACATGCAGAGTGTGAGGGAGCGTATGGCACAGCTGGCATTCGAAGTTTTCAACGTTGCTGGCTTATTCTTCGCAGACGAGCCTGTACTTGCCCTCTATTCCGTTGGCAAGTCCTCGGGCCTCGTTGTCGATATCGGCCACGAAACTACAGGTCTTTCAGCCGACTCGTCCAGACCTCATCTAATTTCCGCTTTCGATTTCTTTTGTCATCCATCCTTGAAATCCAGATTGTGCTCGAAATCGGACCCTCCTTCATTGTCCCATGTGCGTCATTGTCCCATGTGACCTCTCTGAGCTCCGACTCGCTAATTGATCTACGGGTACGACAGGTGTGGCAATGGTCGTGGACGGGCAGCTGTATCTGCCCTCGGTGCAGTCGTTGCCCAGTGGTGCTCGTCTAGCTGCTCTGCATCTTGGGAAGCAGTTAGAGGATCGAGGCGAGGTGACGCTTTCCGATGGAGAGGCACAAGCTGTTTTCGAGGCCTGCTGCCGAAGCAAGGAAGCAGACGGACCACAGCAGGTATGGATGCTAAGAAGGAAATTACAACAAGTTGATGATGGTGCCTATTGACTCATTGCCTTTGTGGCCCTTCCTGCGGCCCTTCCTGCCTGCGTGCTTGCTACTTTTTTATCAATGCTGTTCCCTCTTCTTATCGTGATGAAAAAGGCATTTTTGGGTTCTGCCAACAGCCACTTATTCAGGTTGCTTAATGTAGAAAATGATATTCAGTCATGTTTGAGATTAATGCATCAAGTCAGCTTGACCTCCGACCGAAACAAGTGTCTAAAGTTGAATACAAAAGGCTATATTTGAACATGGAGCTTTTCGATGAAGTACGCAAAAGAGAAAGCTTGGTGAAGGTTGCTCTGAACAGGCTGACGACATGCTTACGCTTCCAGACGGGCGCACAGTACGAGTTGCTGCAGGCGAAGCAGTGAATGCAGGGGCTTGTCTGCTGCAGCCGGCACTGATGGGCGTTGCTGGGCCATCAATAGCTGAAGCTGCGGCAACCTCCGTGTTTACACATTTGGACCCTGCTGTACGGAAGGTGCACGTGTGCCATGCGTGAAGAAAGCATGATTCAATAAGTGAAAAACCCCGGCAGTGCATAAAGGCAGAGATTCAAAGCAGGAGGGGTTGACGATGTATATCGCGCCCTTTTCTTGTCCTTGACGTAGCACAGAAGCGGATGATAAGGCGCCCTCAAGAGAACAGAGCACGCCATTTTCTAGCTGCTCTCCTGCGACATTGGACATTTCTTTGGCTGTTGCTCAGAGAGCGTATGCCATATAAATTTATGCTACTCAATGAGCGCATGTCCCGATGTTTTGTATTATTTGTCTTTTGTTACCATTCAATATTTGCCATAGGAGCGACCTTTCATGGAAGACTAGCCCAGTACATACATGTAAGATGTATGAAAGATTGCGCAGGTGGTGTTAGATTGTGTGATGGTGTGTGGCGGGGGCAGCAGCTGTCCTGGCATCACCAAGAAGCTGTGCCGACAACTTCGGGGGATGCTGCCGCCCAGCAGCCCTGCTTGTGCAGTAATAGTGCCAGAGTATATGCCACAGACGTCTGCATGTACTCACTCAGCCTGGGTAGGAGGTGGCCTTCTGTCAAAGGTGAGGAATTACCTAGAACTCGGCCAAAGTGCGATCGCATTCCGGTTCCGATGACCATCACGTGACCCCGGCTGAAAAGACATTGATTAATGACAAGGGAAGTTTCAAAAGGCGCCCTACAGCCTCACGATCTCGATGTCTTTCGCAGGTCCTGACACAACACAGCCACTATATCACAAGAGACGAATATGAAGCGATGGGGCCTGCTGTCGTGCATCGAAAAGTAGGTTTGTGAGAAGATGCACCTGTAAGGGAGTTAGTGTCCTGTCTCTGGACAAGGCGATCTTTACAGTGATGAAAGTGTGCGTAACCAGCTCATACAGCACAGCGATGGCGAGAAAAGGAACGACTCGTGCCCTTATTCGGATGTGAATGAGTGGAAAGCGAGTCGTGCAGAGCCAACATATTGCAAAGGTTGAATATGAAAGGTTATGCAGAGAGACCTGCTGTCGTACGTCGAGAAGTAGTTTTTGAGAATCCGCAACTGTAAAGGACTGAATCTGAACGAGGAAAAAAGTGAAAATGAGGAAAGTTCTCTACGGCAGTGCGCTGGAATCACAGCTGATTGGAATTTAAAAGATTGACAAAATTTGCGATGCCAGCCGTCCAAGTCAAGGACGTACAGCCAAAAGTATGTCGCGACCAGTAGGATTTGAACCTACGCGGGTCACCCCACGGCATTTCTAGTGCCGCACCTTAACCACTCGGTCATAGTCGCATGACAACTCACCAAATTAGGCCTTACATATAATTTGTTTTAAAATTATACTGTACAATATTTCGCTTTCATGATAGATCTTGCTAAGCTAGTAGCGTACACCTTTGTTTTGTCTCGTGTATCATGTATAATGTATAACAGTGAAAGTTCGTTTGCACATGAATGATTTGCGAAACTGCATGGGAGACGGAGAAGGGGAAATGATTACAAAACGGCCACGACAATGTGGTAGCTGACGTTCAAGCAAATAATGCACACATGGCGAAATGACTACTGCAGTGTTGCAATGGTACTACTGACGAGACATCGCAAAGGGTTCTTAAATACATATGTCTTTCAAAATTAGAACTAATTTAACACAGGCAACACCGGTAAGCATTCTAGAACTGAGTACTCGCAAGATAAGGAGAAGGGCATATATATGTTGAAATTGATCTTGGCAAGTCGATATGAATGTGACAATAACGACCAATGTGATCATCGTTGGCATTGTCAGTAAGTGTGATGGCTTGTGGTATCTCAACGGTATTCGCAGTCATATGCCTCAGAGCTTCGCGGTGTCTTCGCTGCCTTCCGTTCCAAACACAAGCAACTGTTCTGAGCGGCGATGAGGAAACTTCACAGCATCAAGGCCTCTGTAAGTGCCGCGAGCATAAGCGGCACACCTCTCCTGTATCCTGGCAAGCAGGGGGTACTGTTGTTGGAACGAATTACTTTCAAACTGCTCCAATGTCTGCCACTCTGCATTGTCCAGCTCGTCCTCCTACGCAATTTCGAACGCAATTTGTTGACGTTCATGTCAGCTCATGGTATGCGCATGACAGTCGAGCAAGCTGGTGTAATTGAGCAACCCAGCTCAACACTGGCTTCCCTCATCCCCAGCTCACCTGTACAAGGATGTCTGTCTGACCAGGAAGAGGCCTGTCGAATTTCACCATAGTACGAAGTCAAGTCCATGACATATTGAGCCCAAACTCTGTAAGACAATGCAGTGAGGTGCATTAGAATTCAGTGAACTCTCACTCTAGAGCCAATACAATGAACATGTCGCTTTTGTCCCAGAGTGCCGTATGTGCCTGCACCGATCCAGCAATTTTAATCCAATAAATTCTCATCAGAGCTCAGCCATTGTTGCACACGGTGTATGCACATATCAGATTTGCGTACATCGATGGTGCAAGATTCTCTATTTCATACCTGGCGTATCGCAAGAACCGACCGGAAGGCAGCTTTCACGCCTGTCTCCTGTGACCCCCCTATTTTAACAGTATGCATATACGATTGGCAATGAGACAACTGTATTTGCAGAGGACTATGGCCAACAGTGGCTTCTGTCAGGACGAGCGATACCTCAAAGACCTCTCGTTCTGCTGCAGCACCAATGTCTTCACGGGCAAAAAGGAGCCCTGTAGGCATTTTCCAGACACCACTACCTGCGATTGCATGGGTGATGAACAGCTAATGGCACGATATTTTTAATGTTGCAATTTGGTGTCAGGTTCTTGATACAGAAGAGCAATTTCGCAGAGGGTTTACTTGGAGTACGTCCGTCTGCCATACTGCAGACTCCAGAGAGGCAACTGACGTTCCTGTTGCAAAGAACGGCAAGCAAATCACCTTTCAACGGCCCATTTTTTTCTTGGACCATGAGCACCTTCTGTATTTCCTTATCGAACACGAAGGCCCCGACCCCAACCTGCTTCCATGTATGTGGACTCTATTCACCATTGAGCACTTGCTCAGTCAAGGTTACCGTGTGAACCAAGCAATTGCAAACAACTTATGGATCGATACCTACTCAACTCGAGGCACCTGGTGTGATGGATTAGCCGGTAGCTTATCTTCTGAATCAGCTAGCCACTTGGTCAGCATTATATATTCCCTTTCTGCAATGCCAGCACATCAATAGGTAGACCATGTCGCAGCCGACATGGGAATAAGGGCCAGATAGGGTCAGGCAGCGCCACTCACGCTTTTATACTATACCCTCGCACCAGCATGATGAGGAACAAATTCTTGAGCTACGGCGATGGGGACAAGCTTTGCATGCGAAAGTGGAAGCTTCAGCCAAATGCCCTTCCTAGGCAAGCGTTACTCATCATTGCTATCAGTGTCAACGGTTGAATGTGTATATCATACGGCTACACGCACGTTGTGATTCGGATCAGCTAAAGTTTCATAGTATGTGTAAGCTCACAAATGCAGCAAAGCCCTGCACCTCTGAGTTCGGGTCCATTCCTGCGATCATGATGTAATGTGTGAATGCGTCATTCCGGCCAATGAACCAGATGCATTTCGCATAAACCTCATGCATGCCGCTGAGCTGTAATGCACACTGACCTGCAATGAGGCCTTCAACCTCTCCGCAAATTCGACTGGATCATCTGGCAAATGCTCTGGTGAGACCACGATTCCATCGTATATGTCTCCAGTCCCAGGCAAAATGTTCATAGCTGTCCGAGCCTGCCTGCTTTGAAAGGCTAACGCGCAGTGTGAGTCTCTTCTCACTGACAGGTAGCGATTCAACCTGGTCAAAGCTCTGTGGGTGGGTGCGAAATGTGTTGCCCGAGGTATGCCGAAAAATTTGTGTCCCAATGTAACTTTGTCTATGGAAACTTTATTGCGCAACGAATGGGCAGCTCGAGTGGCATTTGAACCAATTGCTAACGCGTGCAGCATTCAGACACTCGAATCGATGTAAAGTAGCCTCTGCATGGCGAACGAGCGCCTACAGCAACAGCATAAACTTCTAATGTAGAGACACACTTCAAAGACTTTGAATCAAAGTATAGCAAACAAACTTTCGACGATGTTCCTAGGAGGATGGCCCTTAATTACGCCACGCAGCATGCCCCAGGGCAGTTTCCTTATAACAGTGTATGACAAAATGTCGTAGATGTAACTATTTTAACAAGAAATCAGTGTTTTTCATGTTTATTAAACATGAAAGTAAACAATATTTGTTTATTTTGCATAGAGAAATAAACAAACTCCGTATGAAACTTGAAAAAACATGCAATGCAGGTTTATTATGTAGCAGATGTGATCACGATACATGCACAGCTGTTGGCGAAAAGTTCTACGAGGAAATGGCATGATATAAGTGGCGACTTCTAAACGAGGTCTATTTGACATTTCCTCGTGAGGATGATCGATTTTGTAGCTTTCACGTCAAGGCAAGGCTACTGACACACTGTCAGATGAGATCCCGTTTGAGAGGGTCAATTGGCGAATAAAAGCACTTACACGATCAGATGAAGATGAAAGCATGGATATCATGAATAGCAAAAGGTGACAATGTTAATAGACCTACAATGCAAGCTTTTGCAAGAAGTTTCAGATTGTATGTCGACCGGCCGGTATCCGATTTGTGGCATTCACCAACGTTCACATATGTCAAACTACCAGTATACTCTTAGTCAGCTCAGGCACAGCCGAGATGCATATGCTCTCGGTTTCTGACAGCATGAGATGTTTTCATCCGTATCTTGCTACGGCAGTGAAGTGACCGAGATTTGCAAGTAATCGGTAGCTACTATAGTGAAACAGCTTACTACATAAGTTTTTTATCTTGTTGTTGTCTTGTGATACCTTGTGGCATACTTAGTAAGTTATACAATTTACCTCCCTTCCGCAATGAGACAAGACTAGGCACTCCGCAGATGATATGAGTACATCACTGGACGCAATGCTCACACTAGATGACGTTAGATATTCCGATAGCACGACTAAGAAGAATGTGACAAAGGATAGGCAATAGACAATCTGCAATTCGCAATGAAGCTGGCAAGCATGCATAGCATATATATTTGTCATCTGTGACGAACGATGCAGCGGTCCCCACGTAATGCGCATGAAGAAAAGAGCAGTCAACCCTGTGATTGTCCTTGCTCAGAGGCTATGGGTCTTTGCCGGCTGCAGTTCGCATAGTGGCGGGGGATTCAGGCAGTGAGTACGCATGATCCCGTGCAAGTCTAAGCTTGCAAATTCAGTTGCACAACAAAGTGCCCAAGCAGCAACAATTGTCGTGGCCACCATTCACCGGCATGTGAGACCTACTCTTGGTAACTGTTTTACTTCCAAAACTGTCAGGTTCCGAACGCTCTATCTCCGGCATCGCCAAGCCCGGGTACAATGTATCCCTTCTCATTCAGCTCAGGATCAATACACGCAGTGTACACTTGGATGCCTGCGAAGAAATTGCGAAGTCATCAAGCCCTCACCAATCTGACAGTGGCATTGCCAAAACTGTCAGATGGCACTCGAAGCAACATATAATGGAGAACAGGAGATGATACGAACGTGACCCATGCAAAGCTATTGGTGCGCAAGTAGTCAGTGTTTGGGTAATCCTGATTGCAATGATAGAGCCACATCCTGTGCGAGACATATCCATACCTTGAAGGGCAGCACGTCATAAAACCATTCAGGTTAGATATCGACATCGGCTCTCACCATAGACTTCCAGCTGATGTGCATCCCATGTGATTGTCCCCGCCATTGCTGGCCAATAACGCTAATTGGGTATGGTTGATATCGTGCTAGGCAGATAACATGTTGATGGGTGCCGACAGGGCAGCGAAGCCACACAGACCTTGTATTGTCATTCTGAGCAGTGACATCGCAATCAGGGTAAATGGCGAACTTTACCTGCTTCTCACAGAGGCTACAAAAGACTAAAGCATGATGGAGCATTTGACCAGCATCAGCCGAAAAGGAGTCGCAAGAGGGCTGTGCCAAGTCCTTACCTGGAAAGTTCTCGCTAAGCAGCTTCAGTGCTGGTGGCGCAGCGGTGATTGCGAGAACACGCACCATGTCGGGCTTGCCACCTCTTTGCATGATGTCCTCAAGGACAGCCATCATTGTACGACCAGTAGCAAGCATCGGATCCGCTACCAAGATGCGGTCTGTACTCTCGAAGCTGGCAGGGAGCTTGTTCAAATATTCTCGTGGCTGCAAAGAAACACGTGATTATACTTGCAAATGATCTCTGCTGCAATTGAATTGCATGCTTATCAATACGTCCATACCGACGTACTCAAAATCAATGAGACATGAACGAAATGTGCACACTGCACGAGTAAACACCTGTAATGTTGTCTCGTCTCTGACTAGACCAACATGATATGTCTCGTATGCTGGGAGCACTGTGCTTATAAGCTCTATTGGTACAAGTCCTGCCCTCAAGATTGGTACCACCTGCACAAAGCAATTTAGGTGGAACATGATGGTCGGAGTCACATTGGAATAAGATTGTCATGCTACAAGGACAGAGATGCAGACTGCAAATGAATAAAACATGCGAAGTTGCTTCGCTGTGACACCCTGAGCTCTGGCATGATCACCTTCACAGGCATACTGACATCTATAATTTTTCCTTCCGATGGGCCGCACGGAGTTTGAAGATCGATGGACATAGTGGGAAGCCAGCTCCGAGCAGCTTCGTACACGAGGAGCCGTCCTAGCTCAGCCATAGCCTGTGAAGCCGAGCAATTTGCAATGAAGACACATGCCAGAAATTGTCGAAATTCGGGCAATCTCAAACACACTAAGCTCTCCAGATCTGTGCATATTGAAGTAGATGTTACTCACACACACACACACACACACACACACACATACACACACACACACACACACACACACACACACACACACACACACAC